>JANIIA010000002.1:3585633-3606242 GCA_027478495.1 Erythroxylum alaternifolium
TTAATTAGATAATTAAAGATTAATTAAAGGAGTTTAATTTATCTAATCTTAAATATGATTTAAGGTTATAGTTTGTTTCCATTACTAACATATTTGAGAACTTGATAGGTCATATATAAAGAACAGGTTGAAGGAAGCAAAAATATTTTAATCAAGTTGGACTTAAATATAAAGTTTGAAAAGCTTTATAATTAAATATGAGATATTTAATAAATAAGGATTAATATGAGATATTAGATTTTATTTGGGCATAATTGGTATTTAATTAAAATTACTTGTAAGTATAATTAAAATTTACTTAAACTTAGAATTTAATTTCAATTAAATTATTAAAATATTTAAAATCTTTTATAAATAGGTTCAAGTTCTAATGGAGCAGTATTAATTGTCTAAATCTCTTTACAACAGTTACAAAGTTTTCTTAACTTGTTCTATAGATACCATTGTAAAGACTAGATACTTGTGCGACTACGGTGGTTGAAATAAGTCAGTTTCAAACATAATTCGAGAGATACGACAAGATATTATCATGCTTTAAAATAAGTTATGAATTAAGATTCATATTTTATTATGATTTATGTATTCATTATTTTATAGAATTTTAGTGATCTTGGCTTTCAGGGAAAGTATCATAACTGCGGCAAGAAAGGTCATAAGGCAATATTTTGTTGGTTTGAGATGAAACATGTGGAAAGCAATGCTACTACTTTCAAAAAGATGGAAAAAAGTGAAGAAGTTTGGGATGCTGAAGCTTGCTTCGCCATAGAAAAGGAGGTAGCACTCAGTGCGACAACTATACAGATTGACTATAACAACAATTATTATCGATTCCAGTTGCTCAAACCACATGACAGGTGACAAAGAAAAGCTATAATATCTAGAAAAATACAAGAGAAACCATGTGATAGTCACAGCGAACAACTCAAAGTTACCGATAGCTCATGTCAGTGATACAGTAGTCTCTCCTCAATATAATGCTAATGAGTGCCACTACAAAATGTCTACCATGTCCCAGGTATGAAGAAAAACTTGCTTTCGGTAGCACAGTTAACATCTTTAGGTCACTTTGTTCAAATTGACCCAAAAGACATGAAGGTTGATCATAAGATTAGAGTCAGTTTATGTAATGATAGCAGAAACTACATATGTGGATAAGACTAGGAGAAATGAGACAACAGATTTATGGCACATACGACTAGGTCACGTCAGCTATTCTAATCTAGATGTGATGATGAAAAAATCGATGTTAAAGGGAATTCCCCAACTTAAGGTGAGAACTAACACAATTTGTGCAGGATGTCAATACGAAAAAGTCCATTAGTTACCATATAAGGAGTCCAAATTTCAAGCAAAGGAGCCATTAGAGTTTATACACTCTGATGTTTTAGGACCTGTCAAACAGACATCAATTGGCGAGATGAAGTATATGGTGACTTTCATTAACGATTGTTGAAGGTATGTCTAGGTTTATTTTCCTAAAGCAAAGTCTGATGTATTTTCAAAGTTCAAGGAGTTCAAAGAAGCTACTAAAGCATAACTTAGTAAAAGAATTTGCTACCTGCGTACTGACAACGGAGGTGAGTATAACTCAAACGAGTTTACTCAATTCTTATGGGACTATCATATACGCCACCAATTTACGTGTGCTAACACACCACAACATAACGGTGTGGCTTAGAGAAAGAATAAGCACCTTGCAAAAAGTTGTCGAAATATGCTTCATACAAAAAGTGCTAGGAAGGATCTAGGCAGAAGCGATGACGACAACAACTTTTGTGATTAACAGGCTTCCTCAATAAAGGTTATGTCGTTTCTGACCCCTTGAAAAGTTATGGAGCATCAAACCTATTGTCAATCATTTTCGAGTTTTCAGATACGTATGCTATATATTTGTTACTGACTATTTACATAGCAAAATGGACAATAAGGCTATCAGGTGTATTTTTATAGAATATGACAATCAGAGAAAGGGCTAGAGATCTTGCGATCTTACAACAGGAAAGTGCTACACATCCCAAAATGTACTGTTTGATGAAGCTTCTTCATGGTGGTCCTCGGACAAGGAAGAATTACCAAACTCGAGTCCTTTGCAGTCCTCTAAAATCCAATTAAGTTTAGGTGATGAAAATGATGTCGAAGAAGGCTTGACTTAAGCTCCTTGACAAACTTGTGTGTATCAACAACTAAGTGAAGAGCATAGCGGAGCAGAAGAAGCAGAGCCAAAGACATTTAAGGAAGCGTTTCAAAGTCCACAATGGACTAAAGCTATGGAAGAACAAATTTTTGCATTGGAGTGGAATCAAACTTAGGAGATTGTGCCAATTCCAAGAGATGTAAAGCCTATTTTTTGCAAATGGGTTTATAAAATAAAGTGTCGTGCCAGCAGATCGATTGAGAGACACAAAGCTCGCTTGGTAGCTCGAGAATTTTGTCAAAAATATGGGCTAGACTATGAAGAAATGTTTAGTCTAGTTGCAAAACTCACAACTGTACAAGTTCTTTTGGCACTCGTAGTTGCAAAAATTGGAGTTTGTGACAGATGAATGTAAAAAATGCATTTCTTCATGATGAATTAGATCGCGAGATTTACATGACTTAATCAGTGGGTTTTTAGAATCAAGATCACTCTGAACATATATGCAAGCTATGTAAGTAACTTTATGGTTTACAGCAAGCGCTGAGAACTTGGTATAGTAAAATTGCTGAACTTTTAATTCACAATGGTTATTCTATGGCACCTGCAGATTCAAGTTTGTTTGTTAAAGTTAATAAAGGAAAACTAGTCATTGTGTTAGTGTATGTAGATGATTTAATTATAACAGGTGATTGTGAAGAAGAAATCCACCAAATGAAGAAGAATACGTCAATTCGTTTTTAGATGAAAGAACTTGGTCAACTTAAGCATTTTCTTGGTCTAGAGGTTAATCACACTCAAGAAGGGATATTTCTTCGTCAGCAAAAATATTCTAAAGACATGTTAAAAAAGTTTGGAATGCTTGAGTGCAAGCCAATTTCAACACCAAAAGAGTCAAATGTCAAAATTGTGCTGACCAAGGAAAATATTTGGAGAATGCAACTATGTATCAACAATTGGTGGGTAGCCTGATTTATTTAACCTTGACAAGGCCTGATATTTCTTATGAAATTGGTGTGTTTAATCAGTACATGAATAGTTCAAAGAAGTCTCATTTGGAAGCAGTTCAACAAGTTTTAAGATATGTTAAGGGCATAATCGACATTAGCGTATTTTATAAGAAGGGTGAAGAGTGCAAGTTGAATGGGTATTTTGATGCTAACTTTGCGGGTGATCATGATACTCGACGCTTGACTACCAGTTATGTTTTTATGCTTGAGTCTGGAGTAATTTCTTAGTGTAGCAAGAGGCAACCAACTGTCTTTGTCAACAATAGAAGTGGAGTACCGATCAGCAACAATGGCAGCTTAAGAGGGCACTTGGCTTATCTAGTTATTGAATGACTTGCACAAGCCGATAGGCTATGCAATTCCACTATATTGTGAAAACCAGTTGGCAATACGTTTGGCGGAGAATCTTGTTTTTCATGCAATAACCAAACATGTAGAAATGCATTACCATTTTATCTGAGAAAAATTTTTGGAAGAAGAAGTGAAGTTAAGGCAAATCAATTTGGGAGATCAAATTGCAGACTTATTCACAAACAGTATGAATGGCAACAAGCTTGAAGTTTTCTGTCATCAACTTGGAATTGTCAAAAAGATGGAAGCTGGTGTTGAGGGGGAGTGTGAACTGCAGCACCAACTTATTAAAGACTCGGTCCAAATTGTCAGTAAGCGGTTTGTTTGTTCTCTCTGAGTTAGTAGGTCAGTAACGTTACGGAATTAGTGGGTATGTTGATTTCGTGGCTTTGTAATTTGTTTGTTTTGTTTTTATTGTTGGAGTTACACGTTACGGAGTTGGTGGGTAATTTAGTGGCATTGTAAATGCCTATATAAGGCTTCATATTGCTTTAGTTCAGTAATTCAATTTTCAGCAGCAAATTTTCTTCTATTTTACGCATTCTTCAACAATTTCATTGTGCACAGTATCAAATCCTGACACGTTTCTCAACAAACGTTATAATAAATTACTTAAAAACATTTTGTTACATCGTGGAAACAGAAAGATAGGTATCAACTTTCTTACATGAATGCTGACTAGCTTCAAACCCATCTGATTAGAACTACCAGACAATGACAAGACGCATTCTAGGGTTTAATAATTTTGACACCCAATCTTTCCTGAAAAAATTCCGCAAGCTTTTCGATTTCGGGTTCTTCGATAAAGCCGCTGCTATTGGAGTCTGCAAATTTCATGGCCTGCCGGGCTTTCCAGCTCGAAAACCACGTTCCGGTCATCCGGAATGCTTCGGTCAGCTCTTTCAGGCTTATTTTACCGTCTTTGTCGTCGTCAAATGCTAGTAACCACTTCCTGAAATGCTCCATGCTCATCTGCCCTCTTCCATCAGCCGAGTTTGCTCGTTTCATTTTAGCAGTTTCAACTTGTGAGTGAATGTAATTGTTCTTGTATCACTCCACAAACCCTTACAATTGGCTTCTCATATTTATAATGATTTGTCCTAAGATTCTAAAAGCCAGCTATAGCATGATAACGCGAACAGGATTACACTTGCTAATTCCTTTCTTCCAGAAGAAGGAATCTCATAGAAAGTTATTTACGAGCACTTTTAACTTGTTTACTATTATTTTATTCAACGATAAATTGTAAAAATCTCATACAAGAGATGAATATAATATTTTATATTAAAAAAAAGATAAATTTTTTTATAAATTTATATTAATAAAATTTTCAATTAGGTCCAAAAAAATCATTTTGATTGATGACGTATATTTATCAAATGTGAGGTAGATTTTTTTTTCTGAAACGGAGAAACTTACAGTCGTTATCTTTTAGATGTGTATTGGGTAAATCTTCGGATTGACACAATAGCCTACAAATCATGCCAACTAGGTACTCCGTACTAGGCAAGCTATGTACGATATGCTCGATCGAGAGAGCGTGGGTAGGGGATTCGAACCTTTTGGCCCCAGGTTCCCCACTTCACCAACTCGATCACTCCTGACTAAATTTATACAAATTTTAAAAAATTAATAACTAAATTGAAAATTTTTAAAATTACTATTAAATTAAAAATTTTAAAATTTTAATTTATTATCTCAACTTAAAATACTCGAATTAACTAATAGCACAAGTAACGAATTATGTTCTTTACTAATAATACAAGTAAAGAATTAGAATTATATTCTTTGGACAATGCTTGAGATCAACTTTCATCTATCTTAGAATAAAACATATCACCTTATCTTTATTCCAAAAATGTTAGATTGCGATATTCTCTTTAGCTGACAGCGAATTGAAAGTGAAATATAACAGTAATTTCTTGCTTTTTGTTCCTTTTTCTTATTCTGACTTATCACTTCCAAAACAATTGATGTGTCTTGCAAGAGATAGGAAGCAAGAAAAATTCCATTTACAAATTCTTTATGTCGCGCTAAATATATAACTTGCTTTTAGTTCCAGTAAAATAATTATGACCGTATTACATGACCCATTATTAATAATTATTCATGTTAACTTTATTAATTAAATAAATTTTTATTTTATTAAAATATTTATTCTTATTTTTATGATAAAATTTACCATAAATAACTATTAATAGTTAACCAAAAACATTTTTCAATTCTATATTACTTAAATTCACCAACATAAAATCAAGGAGAATATGGAATCTAATCCTAGATATAAGTTGGTGCCAAAAGCCCCTCATCCACGAATTATTTGATAGGACATGTTGCGGTCCTAGTTATGTCCAAGAATATAATTTCGAATCAATTGTTTAAGAAGCTAAAATTTTTGACCGTTCGTAAAATAATTGATATTGACAGTAAGATTCTTTTACCTTTCTCTTTTTTTTTTTTAAGAATGAGGTTCTATTACCTTTTATTTAGAATAAGGTATAATTCTTATCAAAAATTGTATTGGATAAAAGATTTGTATTAAAACATAAAAATTTTATCATACAAAAATTACGTAAACAATTTAACATTAAAATTGAAATGCATCCTTTTAATTTTGAAGGAGTACGTGTATTACTCTAATAACTACTATGTGTAAATAATTAAATTCATTATTATTCTAATAACCAACTATGGTCTACTTTTTTTTTCCTTAAATTTGAATAATTGTTGCATTAACGATAGCAAAATTACCTCAACATTACAACGAGTTCAACTTAAATAAATTACAAACAAAAGTTACAACTAAAGACATGACAAATTACAAAAACAAATAAGAAATAGCAGAAAAATATTACAAATTTCATCAGGTCTTCTTTCCTATGGATAAATCATGTTAATAAGATTCTGTTAACATAAGGGCTCAGATCCCATTGACAATATCGTCAGCTAAGATATATTTGTTTATTTCCTTATTCCTATAGATCCTCTTGTTCCTTTCCTTCCATATAAAATATATAGAGATCGTAAAGGCAATTTTATATATAGGGGCATCTTGCGACTTCAAATTGGCAATACAAATGATCCAGTTAAGAGAAGATGACCATTCATAATTAACAATAAGATTAGACAACAAATGCAAAACTCTGCTCCATACTGCTTTAGAAAAACTACATTGAAAGAATAAGTGCTCTTTATCTTCTGCCAACTCTTTACAAGAACATAAATAGGATCGTAAGACCCAAATCATCTGTTTTTAGTACAGATCCTGTTTTTTATAACCAACCAAGTGAAGATAGAGGCCTTATGATTGAGACAAGATTTTCAAAGGAGATTAAACCAAGGGATATACCCCACTCATTCCTACAAAGCCTTATAACAAGACTTATTAGTGAATTTACCTGAGGCATCTGGGACCAATATTATTTGAAAATTTTTGAAGGGGTGTAGTTTCGCAAAATCTCCTATTTGATCGCAATCATTTCTAACACAATAAAAAATAGAAAAATTAAATGCACAAATGTAAATGAACATTAAAATTTGTTAATGTAGTTCGGCACATCTTGTTTACATCTACGGGGCTCTTACCTAGCTTAATACTTTGACTAATGACAGTAGTTTTATACAAGGATTTACCGAGCTAACACCACTCAACCCTTGACACTATCCCTCGTCCTCACAACTCGTGAAAGTATTTCACATCCAATATCATGACCGTCTCGTACTAACTTCAACAGAGGATTTTCTCAACAATTTTTAATGATAAAGATACGAAATAAATAACTATAAGTAATTCATCAATAACCAACATAAACAAAGACAACATTTGAGATAAAAAGCAACTCTCCTAAATATGCTGCTTCATTAACAAAGGAAAAGAAATTTGTCCATCGAAAGATCTACAGTGAGGCTTCAATATCGTCACCGAAAATCCCACACACAATTGCCACAAAACGTCTCAAATCAACAAATGTTTTTTCACCAAAATTTCATACAAGAAGGTCTTCAAAATTATCAAGGCTGTTGGAAGTTTTTCGTATGAAAACCACTATTATCAACACACCAAAAAATCCATCACCATGGACAGAAAACACAACACCCTTATCCCATAAAACACATCCGACAGCCAGACAAATTTACACTCCATCGACAGTGATCAGACCCATAAGAATCATGCAAACATCAAGGGAAAACACAACTGCTGAGTCTCCCAATCAATAACAAAGGCAGCTCTCACAAATCATTCAAAACTAGAGATAAACACAGCTACCAAAATCAACACCATCAACGATTACACAACCCATTATTATCATTGAAGAGAGATGGAGAATACCCAGCCAAAGGTCGCACAAAGACCAACTCTGCAGCCCTCACACAATCATCCCAAGGTGCGTTGTATTTTAGAACAAAATACAGCTGAAAAAAAAAATATGCAACCTAGGTTACGTGATCCAACCAAAACTTTTGTAGCAGATGGAGTTTTATTTCCACACAAATAGCTACTAAATATTACCGAAAATCCCTTGAAATCCCAGTTGCCAAGTCATCCAATATTTGTCATTTTGCAGTTCTAAAAACGACAACATTCAACCCATATCTTACGATAATCACACTAATAATCCAGCTGCAATTATCAAGTCATATCTCTAAAAATATGCTATCTTAGATAGTCATTATCCCCAAAATAGGATATTCATTAAATCTTATCTTGATTTAGAATTCTAAAACTTATCAGACTTGTCTTGGAAGAGTCCCACATAAATACAAGTAAGTCCAATTATTAAATAATATCCAAAATTAAATAATAAGATATAATTACCTATATCTTAATTTCCGAATTCTGTCTGTGAGTATTCGTAATATGAGGGAGAAAATCAACTAGTAAGTTGAATCCTTTAAAATTGCCCTCCCAACGCCCTTGGTTTATCAGGGTAGAGGCTTTGGAGTGAAGAGGTTTCTTGTTCATAAGTCTGGATAATTCAGGCCTCTAAATTAAAGGACTATGTGTTGTCCAATTATCAAACCATACCTACATAGAATCTCCTCTACCTAAAACATGCTTGATCAAAGGAAATACAACTTGTCTTAAATTCAACATTTGCAAGAAAAACTAAGAATACTCCTTCGAGATAGATAGTTGCCAAAAGCTTTCATTATTGAGATATGTTTCTTGCAACCATTTGTCCCAGATAGCATGTCTGTCATCAAAGAGTCTCCAAATCCTTTTACATAGAAGTACTTTTTACATAAGAGACATAGAGATAATCCCCATGTCCCCTTACTTTTTAGGAATAGTTACATCGCTCCATTTGACTTTGCTTTCTTAGAATTATCGAGATTCCTAGACCATAAGAAAGCTTTCAAGATGCTATCAATCTCCTTGATAACTTTTTTAGGGAGAATGATGTGAGATACCCAGTAGACATAAAGTTTCCTAACACAGAAATTATCAACGTAACCATTGCAGCAATTGACAAAGATCTATTTTGTCGAGCATTAATTCGAGATTTGAACTTTTCTATAAGGGAAATACACTGTGAATATTTTGGCTTTGCAGATGAAATAGGGACTCCCAGGTATTTAAATGGAAGATCATGCAATTAAAGTTCAATAATCTTGGATAATTCCTTAGGAATCAGCACATCCTTAGAGCAGTACAAACTACTTTTATTGACATTCACTATCATACTAGAACAATTGGAAAACTTCATAAAAATTAGCTTAAATAACTACACTGAGTGTGTGTTTGCCCCCAAAAGAAGGATCAAATCATCAACAAATATCAAGTGAGTAAGCTTGGAAACATTACATTTGTTATGATAACGAAACCTCCCATTGGGGCCTATAACCTTATGGATAAGTCAAGATAGCCCTTCCATAACTAAAATAAATAAATAAGGAGAGAGAGGATCACCCTATCTAATACCTCTAGCATAAGATAGTGGCTTGGTAGGAATCCCCTTCCCATTCACAACTATGGTCTACTTGATTGAACTATTTGTTTAAAAAAAGAAAAAAGGGTCGAAATCTTGATATAATAAAAGATGATCTATCTATTGATCTTTCTTTAAACAACAAAAGAAGAATAATGTCCCTATAAATTAAAACAAAGTGAAAATACAATTAAAAGATAGAATCAATATGATTAAAATTTATGGTTTGAACATGTGAACCTATTTAAGACTATAATTTTCCCTCTTGAATTTTTAATGATTTCATTAAATTTTAAATTAAAATTAAAATTTTTCATCTTTTTTTCATAAAATTAAACTAAAAATTTATTATAAAATATTCATTATTCATGGTCCTATTATTAATGTTATTTATTGTCTTAATTTGTAGTTGAAGTTTGCTAGCAGAAATTTTTTATCATATTATTTGTAACACATAAGTTCAAATTATTGTTCAAATTGATAATAATTTGAATTTGAATTTAAGATAATTACATATTCAAAAATCGTTAATTAAGTGTTGAATATTGATATGTGCTTTTCATTTTTCTATAATTTTTATATAAAATTTGATATTCATCTCTTATATAAAATATCAAAATAAATATATTTAATAAACTTTATTGTTATTACATATAAAAAACCTCTAATTTTTACCTTTATGTTTTTTGTTTTTCTTTAATTTATTCTTGTAAAAATTTGTTATTAGGTAATATTACATGGCCACGTGGGTGTATTTTAACAATTTAAGGCAAATTGGCAAGGGACACAAAAGTAATACCAGAATGCTCCTCCTTCTCTCTACAACCCTTTTCTTTTACCTTCACCGTTATTTTCAATATGTCCATTAGCGCATCTAGAATCTGTGTTTTCTTCCATCTTCCTTGTTCTGATTACATATCTTCAACAATCTCCCCCATCTCTCTATCCTTACACTCAGTTTGTGTCCTTCTTTAAGCATCTGTTAAACCTGCTTTTCTTGCAGCCAAAAGCTATAAATACTCTTTTCTTACTCTTCTAGCTTTGTGGTTTGCTCCTTCAGATGATTCCTTCCTTTACCCTCCTAGAATCCTTCCCCATCCAACCCAAAACCTCCTACTAATACAAGTTCTTTAGCACTCAAAAGAGGTTGGCTCATCCTTGAACAGAAGCTGGAAACAGGTAGTTGGAGATCAACCTAAGCTCACTCTCCAATATTGTCTTCTTAAGCTTCAGGATGGAAGAACTATTGTAGTCCTAAACAACCCTATAGTTGAATCTACTAAGGCTTCAGGCCACCATTTCTGGGCCTTGGATCATTAGTGTGGATTTTCTAGAGAATAACATCTGAGTTTCACTCAGTCAAATTTTGTTATGTGTAATACACGTGGTTGTAAATTAGTAAAGTTAGATCACTGTTTGGTGCTTTATTTGTATGTGTATATTCGAGCTTCTTGTACACGCTACATTTTGATCAACATAGAAAACTATTTTCTCTCTGCTACTTCGTACTTCATTTTCTTCATCTTCTTCAGCCTTGCTCGATTTCCATATGGTATCAGGGCAACCAAGTTCGAGGAGATTACAGAGTTCATGATTGACCTGCAGAGAAGAAGATCCTTGTAAATTGGTGATTGGATTGGTTATCAATCCAATAACTCCTGTTTCGAGCTTATTTGAGCTAGTTTGAGTGATGGTGGAGTTCGCGATGAGTGATATTCAACAAAGTGCGGCTAAAGTTGGAAGAACTTCTTCCTACGATCCACTGCTCCTCTCGAGTGCCAATTATCCTGGTATAAGCTTAACCAATATGCAATTCAGTAGAGTAAGGTTTCGAGGATTGAGTAGGACTGTGAAGATGGCTCTAGCTACAAAATTGAAGTTCGGTTTCATAGATGGTACTTGCCAGAGGCCTATGCCAATGGATCCCACGTATCATAGATGGCTAACGTGTGATAGCATGATTGCTTGCTGGATTCTGAATTCAATGATACCAGAGATCTCGGAGGCTTTTCTGTATGCTAGTTTCACATTTCAGCTATAGAAAGGGATAGAAGAAAGGTATGGTCAATGCAATTGACCCCTAATATACCAGCTGGAGAGAGATCTCACACAGATAACTCTGTCTATAGCTGCTTATTTCAATAAGCTCAAAAGACTCTAGGATGAATTGCAAAACCTTAATGGAATACCTGCTTGTAGCTGTAGGAAAGTTAGTGAATGTACATATGGAATAGCACAAAGATATAAGGAAAAAGAGAATAGATCTAGATTGATTCAATTTCTTATGAAGCTGAATGATGAGTATAAGACTATGCGAAACCAAATTTTGTCGATGGATCCTTTACCAACTGTGAGCAAGACATACTATATTGCTTCACAGATGTAGAAAAAAAAGGAAGTTACTGTCCATAATGTGAATCCAGTGGCATTTTTTGCAAACAAGCAAATAAGAACATCTGGTTCTGGAGTGAGGAAAGATCACAAAAAGGAAAAAGGATCTACAAAGAGATTTTGCATATATTGTAAGCAAGATGGCCATTTGATTGAGAACTGTTTCAAAAGAGTTGGCTATCTAGACTGGTATAAGAGGAAGAAGGGAAAAGGACAGAGAAGAATGGCAGCTCAAGTGAATGCAGAGAATGATGAGGAAAGCATATATGATACTCCATTAGAAGGGGATAACGAAGTGGATCAAAAACTGGTGGCAACTGTGTGTTAGGAGGTGTTGAGAATGATGAAAGGGAAGTGTTCTGATGGCATAGACATTCGTAATAGTTCAGTTGTTGTTGCTATGAATTTTGCAGGTATTACCTCTGACCCAAATGCACAAGGTTTCTCTTTATCCTGTAAGAATAATGTTGATTTGCATTATCTTTGGGTGATTGACACTGGAGCTTCTAACCACATGAGTCCTTTCAAACATCTTTTCTGTAGACTTGAGCCCTTATATAAGCTAATACCCATAATTCTACCAGATGGATCAGTGAGACTTGTTCATTTTGCTGGTTCAATCCAATTAAAGCCCTCTTTAACCCTGCACAAAGTACTTTATATGCCTGATTTCAATTTTAATTTACTATCAGTTAGCAAATTGCTTGAGACAAATAAATGTGCTGCAACATTTTTTCACACTCATTGTCATTTCCAGGACCTTTTGAGTAACAAATTGATTGTTGTTGGCAAGTTTCACAAAGGACTATATCAATTCAAAGCATATCAGCCTATAAAATACATTCAAGAAATACCAACTATTAGAAATTGTAATCAATTGTCTCAGTTTCCTTCTTGTCATGTAACTACTTCAGATACTACTCTTCAAACACTTCATGCCATAATGGGACATACTTCTCAATCTAAGATGTCTCATATTCCTATATTCAATAAATCTGGTGTATCTTCCTTTAAATGTGAGACGTGTAATGGCCAAACATCATATATTTCCTTTAATAAGAAGTTCAAGTACATCTAAAACCAATTTCGAGTTATTGCATGTAGATCTCTGGGGACCTTATAAAGTGGCAAATTTAGATGGTTCTCATATTTTCTAACCATTGTGGATGAATAAGAGGCACCTGGACATACTTGTTATATAGCAAGTACCAAGAGTGTTCAATATTATCAGCTTTCCTTAAATACATTGAGAATCATTTTCGAGCTTTTCCAAAGTCTGTTAGGACTAATAAAGGGAGTGAGTTTTTTAACAAAAAGTCTTCCAAATTGTTTACTAAAGCTGGGATTATCCATCAGAGAACCATGACCTATACTCCACAACAAAATGGTGTGGTTGAGAGAAAGCACAGGCACCTTTTAGACACAGCTCAAGCTTTAAAAATTCATGCCAATTTACCAAATGAGTTCTAGGGAGAGTGTATGTTGTCAGCTACTTATTTGATCAACAAAATGCCAATGCCCCTAATGGGCTATAAATCACCTTATGAGGTCCTACACAATGAAAAACCAAGCTATGATCATTTAAGAACCATAGGTTATTTGTCATATACTGCAATTGTAGGTCCCAATAGAGATAAGTTAGTAGCAAGAACAAGGAAGTGCATTCTTCTTGGCTACCATCCTGATCAAAAAGGTTATAACTTTACGACTTGCACAATAAACAAATGTTTTGTAGTAGAGATGTTGTCTTTCATGAGAGTTTTTTTCCATTCAAAGAAGCTTCCTTGCAAGAAAAGGCTACCCTAATCCTGACAGCTCAAAAAATCCTAACTTTGTTCCTTCTTGCCTTATTGATGTTGCTTCTATTCCGGAATGTCTCCAACATGATTGTCCATCTCATTCTTATCCAGAAAATCAAATACCTTCTTCCTCCAGCCCTCATCCCATACATACATCTCCTGCTCATCCTGACTTAAATGTTAGGAAGTCCACTAGATCCAAATCACAACCTAGATGGTTGCAGGATGTTGTCTTAAGTGTCAATGCCAACAGTAGTAGTAACTCACTCTCTTATCCCATCTTTAAACCTAAAGACTTCATTTCCCTTCTATATGAATATGTAGCTTCATTTTCCAATGCTTTTTCCACCCAAGAGCCTACAAATTATACAGAAGCTTGCTAGGATGTAGGTTGGAGAAAAGCAATGGATGAGGAGCTGAGTGTTTTGGAGAAAAATGAAACTTGGGAATTGTGTGAGTTACCTGTAGGGCATAGAGCCATTTCTTCTAAATGGGTTTATAAGACCAAGTACAAGGCTGATGGGATTATGGAGAGATTAAAGGCAAGATTGGTAGTGAAGGGCTTTAATCAGCAAGAAGGGAAGGCTTATAAGCATACCTTCTCTTTAGTAGCTAAGTTGGCAACTGTGAGAGTTGTTATTGCTTTAGCTGCAGCAAGGCATTGGCCAATATACCAGCTAGACATGAATAATGCATTCTTGCATCAATTTATAGAGGAAGAGATCTACATGAAATAACCAGAGGGTTACCAAAAGGCTAAACCCAACCAGGTATGCAAGTTGAAGAGGTCTTTATATGGCCTTAAACAGGCATTTAGGCATGGAACAAGGAACTCCAGAAGTTCTTGATTCAACTTGGTTTTCAACAATTTGTACATGATTATTCGTTATTTATCATGAGAGATGGTACCAAGTTTGCTGCAGCTCTAGTATATGTAGACGACATTCTCATTACTGGGAATTGGGATGAACAAATTAGCTCCACTAAAGAAGCATTACATAACAAGTTTACTATCAAAGATCTTAGACTTGCTAGGTATTTTATAGGAATTGAAATACTCAGAACTTCTGGTGGTACATACCTCTATCAGAGGAAATATATTTTAGATCTATTAAAGGATGCTAGTTTGACAGCTTCAAAGGCACTGTTAATACACCATTTCCTCCTAACTCGAGATTATCTCATGATGTTGGTGATTTGTTGCAAGAACCTGAACAATATAAAAGATTGGTAGGGAAGCTGTTGTATTTGACCATGACTCACCCAAACATTTCTTTTACAGTACAGTAATTAAGCTAGTTTTTAGCAGCATGTAAGACATCACATATGTAAGTAGCAACACATGTTCTTAAGTACTTGAAAAGAACAATCTTAGATGGACTTTTCTATCCTGTACAATCACAACTGCAATTAACTGGGTTCTCAAATTCAGACTGAGCCATTTGTACCACGAGCAGGAAGTCACTAACAAGCTATTGTATGTTATTAGGACATGTTTTGGTCTCCTGGAAAATGAAGAAACAAGCTATGGTATCTAAGTCATTTGCTGAGGCAAAGTATAGGAGCATGGCCAGCATAACTTATGAACTTATTTGGCTCTCCTACCTACTCAAGGATCTTTCTATTCCTATTTCTTTGCCAATTACTCTTTTCTGTGATAATAAAGCAGCCCAACAAATTGTTGCTAATCCTTGTTTTCACAAAAGGACAAAGCATTTGGACATTGATTGCTACTTCACAAGAGAGAAGATTGAGTCGGATTTCTTGTAAACTGCATATTTGTATGTATATATTTGAGCTTCTTGTACACACTACATTTTGATTAACATAGAAAACTATTTTCTCTCTGCTACTTCATACTTCATTTTCTTCATCTTCTTAAGCCTTGCTCGATTTCTAGAGATTTTAACTCTACACTTGATCGGAGAGTGAGGACATTGTAGTCTCAAAAACCAACTTATGTATCACTTACCAACTCTTCAGTTTTTACTTTTCAAAAAAAAAACTTGTCAATTTTAACTATCCTAAAAACTAAAGTGGTATATTTTATAATTCAATTTTTAAAAAAATTGGAAAAAGGACAAATGATAAACGAAAGAAGTAATAAAGAAAGATATCTAGTTAAAAAATATCATGTGCTAAGTGCCCAATTGTAACTTATCTTCCTTTACAATTGTAATGCATAAGATATACCATTTCATTTTCATATTTATAACAACTTAATGATGCCAATATAAGTTTAAAAATTAGATGAGAGTAACTAACAAAATTGTGGGATATTATATTTTTATCTCAAATCTATCAATCACAATAATATTTCCTTTGTGAATTTTTACTAAACCACTCAATCACATCAGATGGATCTATTAAGATTAAACCCCTTATCATTATACAAGGAGATATAGGTAATTAAGGTTGATATTAGAGTCAGTAATTGTAAGATAATTAGTTATAATAAAACAAAAGTTTAAGAAAAGCTTTTTCTTTCTTTCCTTATCTACCTTTAAAGTACAAAGTAATAGAAACTTTATTTCATGTTCCAAAATTAAATTTAAATTAATTCAACAAATAGTTAATACTTAAGCACACAAAAAAATAAAATCATACAATTCAATAAAAAAGTGATTCCTTTCAAAAATAATAAGTGATTAGTCAATATTAACTTTAATTAAGAAATTTTAATTATTGTAACATATATGTATCACATTTAAAAGATGAAAATTTCTATTTTAAATTTAAAACATTGTATATACAAAAAAAAATTGGAAAATAAATATTGGATTAACTATAGAAAAAACTATGTCAACATTACAATGAATTCAAGCTTGGCATTGTATAGACAAGTAAATTACAAAAAGAGACTAACTATAAAACACATAAATCGTCATTAAAGGTACCATCGATGTCTCATGTCAAAGGAGAGAGAAACATGTAAATTTTTGGCAAGCAAAGCCCCTCTAATCTAGTTGATAATCCTTTCTGTTAAGAAATACAAATTCTCCTCCAAGCTAGAAAATTGTCTATTGTTGCGTTCCTCCAAAGGTTGTAAATACAAGTGGAAAATGCAGCTTTATAGAGAGTTGCATTAGGTATACCTTTTACAGAGTTCCTAATGGCCTAAGTCAACGTATGATCCCAAGTATAAGTATAGCCAGACCCTAGTACCATGTGCAAAATCCTGCTCTAGACTGCTATCGAATAACGACATAGAAAAAAGAGATGGTTCCTGTCCTTAATATCCAATTTACATAATAAACAATTTGAATCCACCGAGTCGTGCCATTGACTTTTAGTCCGAAGTTTGTTTTTAATCACTAGCCTTGAAAGAGAAGACCAAGAAACTACTTCTAATCCTTGAGTAAGTATCTTATGGCAAGATTAATTGGAAAATAGACAATTTAGATCTGGAGACCAAACAATGGAGTCACCCATCTGCACATTCTCTAAGTTAGGGAGATGTTGAGCCAAATCATGAAAGCCTCTAAAATTCCCTCTCAAATGATAATCAAAGATGAGACTTTAAGAGTAAAAGGAATTATATTTCTTAGGTATTCTACCTGAGGGTTGAGAAAAATGGGGCTTAGGTTGAACCAGTTATCATACCAAATCTAGGTTCTTTCCCATTGCTAATTATATACTTAATATAAGGATAAACAAAATCCCTCAGCTTCATCATTTGAGTGAGAATCTAAAAAAACTCTCGCGTATAAAGGATTTGCCAAAATTTTGCACCTTTGATGTAATATATATGGATCCATTTAACCTAGAGGGCATCATGATCAGTATAGAGTCTCCAGAGCCTTTTACTCATTAGCACTTTCTGTATGGTAGAGATGGAAACAATTCTAAGGTCTCCAAACTTTTTTGAAACGACCACTTCACTCCATTTTACTTTCGCATTCTTTGCATGTTCAAACCTACCAGACCATTAAAAACCTTTGATGGTTCGATCAATCTCCTTAAGCACGTTTTTTGGTAGTGCAATATGAGTCGTCCAGTATAGATACAAGCTGCTCAGTAAGAGATGATAAGTGTGAGACGAGCACCATAGGATAGGAATCTATTTTGCCATGCATTTACTCTAGCCTTGATTGTTTCTATAAAGGGCAGGCAATCATTGTATTTAGGTTTGGAGGAGGTAATTGGCATGCCTAAGTAAGTAAATAGGGTAGAATGTTGAGAAAACCCCAAGATCCTTAGTATATCATTAATGCTCCTGACATTTGCAAAGTGGTAAATACTACTCTTTTCAGAGTTATGCTGAAGACCAGACCAACCAGTAAATAATTCCAGAACTTGCATCATCATAGTTAAAGAGTGAGGATCAGCACCATAAAGAATTAAAAGATCATCTGCATACAATAGGTGGGAGAGATTGAGAGCACTACATTTATACAACCAGCTGCTGTATGCCTAAATCTACCACACATATTGTAAGGATCCCTATTAAGCTTGTTGTCAATCATCAACATATTCAATTTCTTGTTTATTTCGGCAACTTGGTATCCCATATCAGATCTAGATCCCACTTCATTAAGAGTAGCAGCCTTGCTCCTAGTCACCTTACAATGGGAATTCTCTGTAACTTTCTTAAAGATATTCCATAACTCTTGGGAACTCAGATCACTAATATTCCCACCAGCATTTAAGTCCATCAATGTTTGATGGTGATTGGTGAGACCATAGTAGAAAAACTAAGTCAACGAATAAGTGTCAAATCTATGGTGAGGACACTTGTTAAGGAGATCATTAAACCGCTCCCATGCTTCATGAAATTCTTCTCCTTCCTTTTCGAGAATCAGTGTATCATCTTCCTTAGCTCAAGAGTTTTATAGGTTGGATACCATTTCATCATGAAAGTCTCCATCACTTTGTCCTAAGTATCAATAGATTCTACCTCCAAGCTCAACAACCAATTTCTTGCTAATCCCTTCATGCAATAGGGAAAACACCTTAGCCTTAACTCATCTTTATACAATCCATATTGTAACGCCCCATATTAGGGGTTAGACTATTAAGGAATTTCAATGCATGATACGCTTGGCATAATTGAGTTTTTTGCTTATTTATGCATATGCCTTTTTGGACTCATACCAATATTTGTGCATGCATTTATGATATTCTGGGTATAATTGAGTTTTTAACGCGAATAAAATGTGATTTGGCGATTTTGGTAATATTTCTGGTATTTCGAAATTTTGGTGAATTATAGATTAGTTGTCCTAGATTATTAAATTGGTGTCTATTATTATTATTAATTATGCATTTTTGGAGACATTTAAGACGTTTTGGAAAGCTATGAAAAATTTGAGGTAATTTAGATTAAGAAAAAATAAAGAAATTAAGAGACAAATTATTGAGTGACAAATGGATCAATGAATGTGTGACAATTGGACAAATTACTAAGTGACAAGTGGTAGCCTTACATTGATGACAAATGGGCCATATACAAGAGTGACATGTGGCATTGGATAATGAAGCCACCTAAGTTATGTTTGAGTAAGAAATTGCCATCAACTCTTTTGTTTAGTCTCCACCGAAAACACCTCCCCTTTCTCTTTTCACCATTACCGAAACCACATTTTCCTATATTCATCTGTTGGCTTTTGGATAATCTATCAAGGTTACAACTTGTGTGAAGTTTTTGATCATTAGAGGTGTTAATTGTTGCATAAAATGCCTTGTTTATCTATCATCGAAATCAACTTGTTGCTCTCCTAAGTTATGGAAATTTTTGCTGAAGAAAGAAGCTTAATCAAGTAAGTTTTATAATAGTGTAAATAATTTCTGTTGAGATTTTAATGTTTGTAAATGGATGCATGTGTAAATGAAGTACATTTTCATGCTTGAGAATTACTGCATGCATAAATGGTGTTGATGCATGTGTGGTTGGTGTGGAAGAAGCAAATTCGGAGATGTGTATAACTTGGTGAAAGTTTGAAGTGAGATGGAGTTAGGATATGTAGAATTTTACTAAACATGCATATGTCTTTAGGGAAAAACTTGATCTATAAATATCCAAATTGGGTGAAGTTTAATTTAGAGTAAACTAGAGACATAGAGCTAAATTTTTCATGAAGGAATCAAATTTGAATTATGTCCTTAAGAGTCTAGAAAATTGGCTTGAAGTTAAAAATCTGAAAAATGAAGTATGCTTCTATCAAAGTTCACCGCGGCCAACTCTCCTTAGTTCGCCACGGCCAACTTGAAGGATGAAGTTCACCGCGGCCAACTCAAGGTTTCGCCACGGCGAACTTGTAAGATGTCATGCGAACTTTTTAGGGTCGCCACAGCGAACTTTCCAGCACAGAAGATGCTTTGGTATTTTGAGCATAACTTCTCTGTAGTTATCCAAATGGAGTAATTTTTGATTTGGATTAAACTAGAAGCATAAGGCTACAAATTTTATGCAGAGATTAAATTCTAATTCTACCTCTAGGAATTTCAGAATTTGATTGGAATTTGAGATAAGAATTCTGTTGTAGCTTAAGAACAATCTGAAATCTTTTAGGCATAACTTTCAGTATACTGACCCAAATTGGATAAAATTAGTATCATTGGAAACCTTAGATAAAGAGGAACAACTTTTTTGAAGGAAGTATTACCTAATTACCTTACCTCCTGAGGATAATAATTGAATAAAGTGGACCTAAAAGTTGGTTATGAAATAAATCTGGATTGAAGAATTGAATATGATTTCACATGATTGAGAATGCGATAAGATTAAGGATAAAAAAACTGAAATTTGTCATAAACATGTATCATACATATTCAATATACATGAATGTGCATAATTGACTTCATAATTATGCACAATAATGATATGTGTTTGTATCAAATGTTTTAGAGGAACTCGTTGAGTGACCGATTCCAAATATTGCCGAGACGTCGAGGCAATAAGCAATAATTGAGATTTATAAGTAATTTAGATGGTCTTATCTGTAAGTATTGTCTTGTTGAATAATTGTGGGTAATTCAGTAAGAAATCTAGTGA
>JANIIA010000002.1:3606342-3620000 GCA_027478495.1 Erythroxylum alaternifolium
AAATAAAGTGGTATATTTTATAATTCAATTTTTAAAAAAAATGGCAAAGGACAAATGATAAACGAAAAGAGAGGTAATAAAGAAAGATATCTTGACAAAAAATATTGTGCGCCAAGTGCCTAATTGTAACTTATCTTCCTTTACAATTCTAATGCATAAGATATGCCATTTCATTTTCATATTTATAACAACTTAATGATGCCAATATAAGTTTAAAAATTATATGGGAGTAACTAACAAAATTTTGGGATATTATATTTTTATCTCAAATCTATCAATCACAATAATATTGCCTGTGTGAAGTTTTACTAAACCACTCGGTCACATCAGATGGATCTATTAAGATTAAATCCCTTATCATTATGCAAGGAGATATAGGTAATTAGGGTTGATATTAGAGTCAGTAATTGCAATATAATTAGTTATAATAAAACAAAAGTGTAAGAAAAACTTTTCTTTCCTTATTTGTGTTTTAAAGTACAAAGTAATAAGAAATTTATTTCATGTTCCAAAATTAAATTTAAATTAATTCACCAAATAGTTAATACTTAAGCACACAAAAAAATAAAATCATACAACTCAATAAAAGAGTGATTCATTTCGAAAATAATCAATGATTAGTCAATATTAACTTTAATCAAGAAAAAATTAGTTATTATAACACATAAGTATCGCATTTAAACTAAGATAATTTCTATTTTAAAATTAAAACATTGTATATACCAAAACTTTTTTTTTTTGAAAATGAATATTGGATTAACTTTAGACAAAACTATGTCAACATTACAATGAGTTCAATCCAGGTACTATACTGACAAGTAAATTACGAAATGAGATTAGCTATAAAACACATAAATCGTCATTAGAGGTACCATCGACACCTCATGTCAAAGGAGAGAGAAATAAATAAATTTTTTACAAGCGAAGCCCCTCTAATCCAATTGATAATCTTGTTCATTAAGAAATATGGATTCTCCTTCAAGATGGAAAAGTGTCTATTATTGCGTTCCCTTCCAAGGTAGTAGATAGAAGTGGAAAATGAAGCTTTATATAGAGTTGCATTAGGCATACCTTTTGTAGAGTTCTGAATGACCCAAGTAAACGTATGATCGCAAGTATAAGTATAGTCAAACCCTAGTACCATGTGTCAAAATCTTAATCCAGACTGTTGTCGAATAAAGACATAGAAAAAAGAGATGGTTCCTATCCTCAACAACCAATTTATATAATAAACAAGTTGAATCCACCGAGCTATGCCATTGACTTTTAGTCTGAAGTCAGTTTTTGATCGCTAGCTAGGTTATAAAAGAGGCTTTAGGATGAATGGTCTTGACCCATAAAAGAGAAGACCAAGGAACTTCTTTTAATCCTTAAGTAAGTATTTTATGGCAAGATTTATTGGATAATTGAACATTTAGATCTAGAGACCAAACAATGGAGTCACCCATCTGCACATTCTCTAAGCTAGGGAGATGTCGAGTCAAATCATTAAAGCCTCTAAAATTCTCTCTCCATTGACCATTGATAATCAAAGATGATTACTCATTAGCACTTTTTGCAAAATAGAGATGGAAACAATTCCAAGGCCCCCAAACTTTTTCGGAACAACCACTTCACTCCATTTTACTTTCGCATTCTTTGCATGTTCAGACCTACTAGACCATAAAAAAGTTTTGATGATTCGGTCAGTCCCCTTAAGCAATTTTTTTGGAAATAGAATATGACCCATCCAGTATAGATGCAAGCTGCTCAATACAGAGATGATAAGTGTGAGACGAGCAACATAGGATAGGAATCTATTTTTCCATGCATTCACTCTAGCCTTGATTTTTTCTATAAGGGGCAAGCAATCATTGTATTTAGGTTTAGAGGAGGTGATCAACACGCCCATGTAAGTAAATGGGGTAGAATGCTAAGGAAGCCCCACAGTCCCCAGTATATCAGTAATGTTCTTGACATCTACGGAGAGTTAAATACAACTCTTTTCAGAGTTAAGCTGAAGACTAGACTAATCAGCAAATAATTCCAAAACTTGCATCATCATATTCAAAGAGTGAAGATCAGTACCATAAAGAATTAAAAGATCATCTGTATAAGGTAGTGAGAGAGATTGAGAGCACTACATTTATAGTGGTACTTAAAACCATGATTGCCAGATATCAATATAGAAATCAATCGAGAAAACCTTTCCATGACAAGAGTGAATAGATACAGAGACAAAGGGTCCCCTTATTGAATTCCTTTAGTAATATGAATAGGTTTGGTGGGTATCCCATTCACTAAGATACTCAATATAGGGTTTGAGTGTATAACATTATCCATTCAATAAATTGATAAGGCAATTGCAAAGCTTCTAGACAAATATGAATAAATCTCCAACTTACAGTATCAAAAGCCTTATAAAAATCAATCTTGATAAGACAACTTCTGAGATTCTCGCCTGAATTGTAGTCTGTCAGTAATTCCTGAAGCAAAAGAATGTTGTCACCTATATTATGATCTAGAAGGAAAGGTCTTTAAGTTGGGTTGATGACACTAGAAATGGCTCTCTTAAGTCTTTTAGCAAGGGGCATGGAAATCACTTTATAGATGATGTCACAACAAGAGATGGGACGATAATCATTCATGCTCTCAGGATGGTGTTTCTTAGGTACCAAGCAGATAAAAGTCTGATTCATCTCCTTGAGCATTTTAGAGTTTGCAAAAAATTCCAACACTACCTCAGTGAACAACTTACCAGTGATGTCCCAAGTGCTTTGAAAGAAGAATGATAAGAAGCCATCTGGCCTAGGGGATTTAGAAGGATGCATATTGAAAAGAACCCTCTTCACATCTTGAACAGTAATGGGGGAAACCAGAAAATCCTGGAGTTCTTGATCAATCGGACAATTAAATAGTTACAAACTATTTGGAATAGGAGCTATGGAGTTATTGGTTCCCATTAGGTTCATAAAGTGTTGACTGGCAATATCCTAAAGATGGTTCTGGTGAGTGAATTCCCTTCCAGAGCTATCTTGAAGCACGTTCATCCTATTAACATTCTGCCTGGCAAGTAGCAAGGAGTGGAAAATTTTTGAATTAGTATCCCCCTCTATCAGCCAATTCAGCTGGGCTTTTTGTCTTAGAATGGAATTCTCCAAGTTAAGAGCTTCCTGATACTTCTAGAGGCATTGAATTTCAACAGATCTGAGAACAAGATTATGTGGGGAGTCATAGCAATCTCTCTGAGCTTGTGTGAGCTTCTCCTTGAGAGATACAAGGGCTTGGTGCCTATGAGATAAGAACCCTTTTAGGGCTATTTTTACCATCTTAAGCTTTAATTGAAAGGCTATACAACTAGCTACCATAATATTCCAGCAACAACCAATTACATCCATAAATCTAACCAATTGTATTAATCCATTGAAGAATCAAAAAGGTGAACCTGTTGTTCGATGAACTGTCAACCTTTGGATCAACTTGTATGAATGATTCGAAGATAGATTTTCTTCAAAATGGACATAAGAATGGGAGAACTGGTGCAACCAAGTCGAGTTGATCAGACAGCGGTCCAATTTCTTCCTAATGAACAAGTTTCCCTATTGATTGTTAGTCCATGTCAATAATCGTCCAAAAATGTAAGATCTACCAAATCCATCTGAGCGAGAAAAGAGGATAGTTCTTTAGTTAAACCAAGATTAATAACCTTCCCCCTTCAATCTCATATGAATTCAATATGAATTCAAAGAACAATTATATATAGAAACCTAAATTGTACAGATTATAATTATGGGAGATTATAATTGTTCTTTGAATTCGTATGAGATTGAAGGCGGAAGGTTATTTATATAGACAAACAATTTCATATAAAAAAAGATGACAGCATCATGATCTTTGAAGATGGTCTTGACTCCTTCTATGAGATTGAAATTGAAGCCCTTTGGTACATCAGGAGGCATATTGCCTTATTAGATTGGCCTCTCCTTAGTCGAAAGTGTTGTGATGCTTAGAGGGCAGAGGCATTAACTCATATAGACAGCCTTATTAGCACGAATTATTTGTTGGGCATTCGGTTAGTTGATATGGAAAGAAAGGAAAGAGTAAGAAATGAAAAAAATAGTATTTAGTAATATATTATGAATGGATGAACATTATTTCTATATAAGCTTTTAGGATAATACGGTATACCCCTCGATTATGAGAGGAATAAAAGTGATATCAATTTCCATCTCTCACTATATTCATTATAAATCCTGTGATAATTATTTCTCCAAGTGAACTAAACACACTGTTAATATGTGATTACTTTTGTAAGAGCCAATAGGTGATCATTTTTCATGTGGTTAACCAGCTTGACTTTTGTAGTGCTTCAAGCACCTAACCTACCAGTTAACATTAATCATAGATTAATAAAGAAACATTTTGATATGTTTGAGATACGTTCACACGTTAACTTAAGTAAAGCTTTATTATCACAAATCATTTGGTGTTAGCTTCTTCCTCTTCTCGTGATTCCTTCTTATTAAACAATAGTCCAACAGATGATCATTTTCATGTGGTTATTGATTCAAGCATCAACCCTACCAATGTACATGAATCAGATTCCACATTTTAAATTAAATTATTGACTATTGAGCAAGATTTTTATTCCTCCGAAACTTTCAGTAAACAAAGATTAAAAATGAAGCTCCTTTTGTTAGTTAATTTTTGAATTCAATAGAGTACGAAGGAAAAGAGTCAGATTCTGATGTATAAAAGAAAAGTTCAAGTTTTTGGACCACATACCACGGGATTCGGAAGTTAGTGAAGGGAAAAGAAGATCTAGCCTCTAGTAGTGCCTTTCACCATCTGGCTTTGGTCTAACTGCCCTGAAAATGTTATGAGGTAATGAATAGTTGGAGAGGACAGGGTTGGAGATGAGGGTAGTGTTACTTCTCTCTGTTTTTTTTTTTCCCCCCTTCATTTGCTGGTTTTGAGTTGCTGATATTCCCCTTGTCGGAGTTTCAT
Organism: Erythroxylum alaternifolium; assembly: GCA_027478495.1. Classification (NCBI taxonomy): domain Eukaryota; kingdom Viridiplantae; phylum Streptophyta; class Magnoliopsida; order Malpighiales; family Erythroxylaceae; genus Erythroxylum; species Erythroxylum alaternifolium. The sequence continues at coordinate 3,611,329 of JANIIA010000002.1, forward strand.
TTTCCCCTTTTAATGGTTTTGTTTGGATAAATGTCAAGCTCAAAACTGAGTTTTAATGCCCTTTTACATATTTGAATTACTGATCTTGTTTATGATTCTCTCAAACTTTTCATCTTTCTGGATCATTGGGAATCTAACTTGTACGATCGTTATACACAGAAAAGGGCTAGGAATAAGCAAGCCCCTGACAACAAGTGACAAACAAGTGAAAATACGTTAGAAACTGGGTTAATTTCATGAGCTCTTCCTCTTTAAAAGAAGACCGGTTCATAAATTGAGCAGCTACAGGCCCATTGTCAGGTTCGTGTAGATTTTAAGACTGAAACAGTATTTATTTATTTAATCTCACAATTAAGAGTTGAAAACAATTTAAAAAGAGCATATGCAATTGAAACGTGTTTCCTATTAAAACAATGAAACGGTTAAGTGAAAAATGACTACCAACTTATATAGAATCTACGCCTTTCAATAATATAGAAAATGGAAGAAAACAATCTCCTACCTTAAATATGAGGAAAATTGAAGGTATAACTTACTATTTGTATGTTTGGCTCTACTTTTGCTTTTTATTATGGTTTTCAGTTTTTTTCATTTTTTGTTTTCAATTTCTATATTTCTTTTAAATAAAAATAGAAATATGATTATTATTAATGTCAATGAACATATATTTTTATTACCGATAATTTTTATATATTAGATAAAACTAAAAGATAATTTATTTTTAATCAATTAAATATTTTAATCTCTCACCTAATATTTATTAATAAAAATTATTATGTTTAATTAAAATAAATAATTCTATAACTTTTTATTTGAAATTAATATTTATTTTAGATATATTTTAATTTAAATTTTATTTGAAATTTATATGAATATATTTTAAATTTAATTGTACTTATTAATAATTATTTAATTTTATTACAAAAATTAAATAAAATCATTAAGTGGATTTATATTATTCATAATTCTTATTAATAACTAATTTTAACTAAATAAATATATAATATTAAATTTAATTAAATTATTCATAATTTTTATTAGAATTTAATACAATAAAATAGTTAAATAATATATATTTAGTTGATAGTAAATCAGACTATGTAAAAAATATAAACAGAAAATAAAAAGTTTTTATAGTTTTCATAATTTTTAAAAACTAAAGGAAACCAAAACCAAAAATTCAAATAAATTTTTTTTCTGAATTTGGAAAACAAAAATAATAATAATGTAAACCTAAGTTTTTTATTTCTATTTTTGTTTTTAGTTTATTTTAGTTTTCAAATTTTATGAAAATCATAAAAATAGTTTTTATTCTCTTTTTTATTTTGTTTATAATATAATTTATTATAAATTAAATATATTATTTAATTAATATATCAATTATTAATAATAATTACAAATGATTTAATTTAAAATTTATTAATTAAAAATAATTATCAATAACAATCATGAATAATTTAATTCTATTTAATAAATTATTTAAAATTTGAGATTAAATTAAATTAATTATTATTAAATATGATGAAATTTAAAATAATTCAAAATATATAAATTTCAAATTTCAAACTATTTAATTAATAAAATAAAATAATTTTTATTAATAATTTATTAATAAATATTATACAAGAGACTAAAATATATAATAATTTATTAATAAATATTATATGAGAAACAATATTATATAATCATTTATTATATAATAAGAAACAATGTCTGGGTAGACAAAGATCTGAAAGAGTAGCAGAAAACTTAGATCCTGCTCCAGACCAACAAACTCTTGTCCCTCCTCAGGATGAAAATAGTGTAACTCTTTAACAACAGTTAAAGGATATTCAAGTCAATCAAAAACAAATACGATAACAAATAGATAGTATTCAGAATCAACTTCTTGGCATGCAGATTTTTCTTAGAAAAATCCTTGAATCTCTTTAATAACTCTGTTGCTATTTGCTTTCTACTTGACTTATTTATACTAATAATTTTGTTTGATGCAGTATTTATTCTTTCCCTCTATTTCATTCTTTTGATTTCACCCCGTCCCTATACTTTATTATTTTTGATAATGACAAACGGAGAGAGTTTATATGGATATATTTTTGCATATTTCTGCATATATGATGATATACTTCTCAATGCTGCCTCGAGTATATATAAGATTGATTCTGACGTTAAACTTGTGAAAATATGTAATATATAAATGATAAGTTCCTTTCTTTAGAGACAGGCTCCTTTTAAATGTCTGAACATATAAAAGTCACATGTATCTTTCAAAATCATTTATTATCTATTTGAGTTTTGAAAAATATATCTATTATTGCTTGTCATCATTAAAAAGGAGGAGATTATTAGCTCAAGGTTTATGATTAAAAATTTTGATGATAATTGTATAATATTTTAACATTCAAAATGGATTTATTTCCTTGCATAATTAACGACCTAATTCTCAAAAGAAAATAAAAGCATAAAAAATACGTTTTCTTTCTTACAGGAACCTTCATTATGAACTTAGCTTATTAGAAATGGTTTATCCGAAAGGATCCTACTAATTATGAAGGTCGTATATTAGCCCCGTGATTATTGGAAGATTTTTGGCAAAGATGACATCGAAGTTATTCAGATTTAAGTCCATCCAGTTGATTAAAGATGTAAGTGAAGCAACGGCTAGTTGAAGAAGTTGACTATTTAAGAAAGAGCAACAACATTTGTAAAAAAAATGAACACACTCAGAATTTCGAAACATTTGAGCTGCATCTATATTCTTGAGAGTCATATTATTCTTATTGTGCCTTAGAAAGTGAAATCACTCCATTAAAAGAGAAATTGTTATTTTATTTTTATGTAAGATTTTAGAAACTAGTTATACACTTCAAATGTGGAAGGTTAGAGAACCTTGAAAAATATGTATTCTTGAGATTAGAGAGGCTCGTCAAATTTAATACTCAAATTTTTATAGTGAAACACTCAAGTTGGATACTTGAGGATTGGACATAGACTTGGGTTGTAAGCTGAACCAGTATAAATTGACTACTCCTTCTCTCTCTCTCTTCTCTCTCTCATTATCTTTTATATTTCCGCATTATAACGTGTATGTGTTCATTTCAACAAGAGATTCCTACACTTTTATAATAGGTCCCTTCTGTTTTCAACTTATTGACGGTTCCTTTCAGTTTTAACAAGCATCTTTTTAAATTGTTTTAACAGGATTCACCATTTAGTACGCTCCTTTCATTTAAGTAGGGTCCTATCTCACAAAAGGCTCATATCACCTCACAGACTCCTGTCGTTTAAAAGACTTTATTGTCTAACTGGCTCCTACTATTTTTATTCGTTAACTAGGATCTGCTTATTATACGAATTGAAAAAACCTGCAAAAATTTTTTTAAGTCACACACAATTCACTCCTCTCTTGTGTGTATTTACTTTATCACATACCATCATCGAGCTTCATCCTTACAGTTCCCATACCTTAGACCTTCAACTTTTGATCACCCACCATGTTAATATGGCAATACTCCCCATCTTGGTGCAAAGTCTTAAACAAGGCTTAGTCTATACAAATATAAATCAACGCAGTCGAATCCAACACTCAACTCTCTTGGCCCTCCTTCACCTTACCATGAATAACCAATAACAAATCACTATCGCCACCACCTATGATCACATTAGAGGAATCGCCATCATCATCTACTTTAGTCTTGCCCTTCTTATCTTGCATCAACCCAAGACTCTTCAAGTCCTCCATCATCTTCGGACAGCGGCCTTGGATGTGGCCGTTCTCCTTACTATAGTAACACTCTACCTTACAAAGTCTTTTGTTTGCGATTTCAATCTACCCCTTGAGCCACCTCTCCTTCTCTCTTGATTCCTCCCTTTTTTAAACACCCTCGCAACTAGTGCTCGATCACCATCACTTGGAGAACCTCCATCAACATGTGACATCATCCTTTCGTTCTCCCATCAATATCACCATAGCTTCATCTAGTTTAATCTTCTCCCTACCAACAAGCAACATCATAATAATGGGTCGATAGGACTTAGGTAGTGAAGCTAACAACAAGAAAGCTTGTTTTTTATTGATAATCTTCTCATCCGCATTCTTCAACTGGGCTATTAGTTGGTTGAACAAACTAATGTGGTCCTACAAGGTTGTACCTTTCTCCATCCTCAACTAGTATAAACCTCATCTCAAGCATAAGTTGTTAGTCATTGATTTGGAGGCATACACACTTTTGAGCTTATCCATCAAAGCTTTCGAATCTGTCTCACTCAAGTAGTTGTACTTGATCTTTGGACCTATAGCCAACCGAATCGTACTAACCGCTTTCTTCTTCATTGACACACATTTGGCATCATTCAAACTTGTCGGCTTGTCTGCCTCTAAAGCTGCATCTAAATCTTGTTGTACCAACAAGTCCTCAATAGTACTCTTTCACACCCAATAGTTTATTTTCCCATCAAACAAGGAAATGTAAAATTTTAAAGCACTATTTTCACTCATTCTCTTTTCACACTAATTTCTCACTAAATCAAACAAGCCAAAATTTTTCCTACACAAAAATCCTCCAACCACAACTCTAACACCACTTTGTTAGGGAAAATTACCATAACAACAACAATAGTAAGAGAAATAAAGTGCAAGAAACTAAATCAACATACAAGCAATTTACATAGAAAACCCCTCTCAACTATGGGAAAAACCATGGGTCCAGATCTCCACGGACTAAAATTAATCCACTATAATAATCAAGAGTACAATCGACAACCAATAATAATAACTCAATGACAAGTACAATTATCTTTAGTTCTAATACAAATTGAAAAACCCTAATCAATTTAGTACTCTCTACAAACCCAAGAGATACCAACGTGAAATACTTGTCGATAATGATTCACTTCTTCTTGATTATCTCGTGAAACAGCTACCATCCTACACGCCAAAACAATGGAGTAGACCTCTCTTTTTCTCCTCCTTTGTTCTGGTTTTTACAGCATCACACATCATAAGCAAAAAGGGTAAAGCCTTTTTATCTCATCATAAATTCGCTTCTGCAATAAGCTAATAAAACAAATAGCCTTACTCACCAAGTAATGAAGCACCAACTCTTTCCACCTATAAGCCAATCAAAAAACTCTTCACTTAGTGGGCCACCACTTGTAAGTAAAATAAAGTTCACCTTTGCAATATTTCACTGAGAATAATTTCGATGTTTTACCCCTTTTTATTTTTTTCTCTTTTCTTAGTTTCATTTTATTTCAATTAACAATTAAAATAAAAATAAAATAATTAGTATTTGAGATTTGCGGAGATACACAACAGATTTTTCCCGTGGATCTTGCTTCAAGCATCAACCTTACCAATTTACATAAATCAAATTCCACATTTTAAACTAAAGTATTGAGCGTGATTTTTGCTCCTTCGAAACTTTTAGTAAACAAGGATTAAAAAGGAATCCCCTTTTGTTAGTTAATTTTGGTGTTCACTAGAGTATGAAGGAAAAAGAGCAAATTCTGATGTACAAAAAGAAAAGTACCAAATTTTTGGACTAAAAATTGTGAGATTTGGAAGTTAGTGAAGGGTAAAGAAGATATAGCCTCTAGTAGTGCCTTTCAACTTCTACGTAAAGAAGATATAGCCTCTAGTAGTGCCTTTCAACTTCTGCTTTAGTCTTAGTGTCCTAAAAATGCTACAATGTAATGAATAGTCACATAGGATAGGCTTAAAGATGAGGGGTAGTGTTACTTTTCTCCTATTTTTTCCTTCTTCATTTGCTGGTTTTTTTAAAAGTTGAATAATAATTGAATTAACTATAACAAAGCTATCACGACATTACAACGAGTTCACCATAAATGAAACAACAAACTAAAGTACAAAGCTAAAAATAAATCATATTACAAAAGTATATAAATTGAATAATAGGCATTACAGATTCCATCTAGTCTTCATTCCTATAGATAGTACATATTGATCTTATTTAGATGTCATAAGGGCCCAGATCCAATTGATGATGTCATCAACTAAATTGTACTTATGAACTTCCTCGTTCCTATAAATCCTCTTGTTTCTTTCTTTCCATGCCAAATAAATAATAGTTGTAAAGAGAATTTTATATAAGGGGGCATCGTGCAACCTCAGTTGGGCAGTACGAATGATCCAATTTAGCGATGAAGTCCAATCATAATTTAAGAAGGCATTAGGAAAAAAATGTAAAACTTGTTATACAGAAACGTTAATTAATTTGGAGTGAAAAATAAAACAGCAATAAGAACACCAAGATTTTTATTCTGGTTCGGCAATGCCTATGTCTAGTTTGGAGACGACAGAGTATTTCATTATAATCAATTAGAGCATATAATAATGTTTATCACTTAATTTCTCAAAGACCCAAATTAACCCAAGCTCACACACTCCTACTAGGAAGAGAAAATTGAAAAATACAAAACAATTGCTCTTTTGCTATTTTTATCTCTCCCTCTCGACTCTTTATCTTTTCTCTCATTTTAACTACTGCCATGCTTCTCCTTTTATAGAGAAGCATGGGCGAAGGCCAGCTATAAAATATAGCTGGTCAACTTGTTGCACCGAAAGCCACAGAAAACCTTGCACCGGAAGCCATCGAAAAAACACTTTTGATTATTGTTTGAGACAATAATCAACAATTTCTACCTTGGCTCAAACCGTCGAATTGGAACTCCTAATGGTCGTCTCCCAATCCCCTGCGGGGCAATCAACAAATTTTACAAATGCCAATTAAGTCTAAGCAATGCTTAAACTTGAGCAACGAAACTAGTTTTGTCAACATATCAATAGGATTGTCAGCGGTCCCAATCTTCTGAAGAAGAATATCTACCTTATCAATAATTTCACAAACAAAATGGAACCTCACATCAATGTATTTCATACGTGCATGAAGAACTTGATTCTTTGCTAAATAAATAAGGCTCTGATTGTCGCGATGAACATCTACATGGTCATGTTGGACCCCTAAGTCATCAAGCAACTTTGGAAGCCAAATGGCTTCTTTAATAGCTTCTGTTACTACCATGTATTCCGCCTCAATAGTCGACAAAGCAACTGTAGATTGCAAAGTTGATCTCCAACTCACTGGACCTCGAGCAAGAGTGAATATAAAACCTGTAGTGGACTTACGTTTGCCCAAATCACCTACGTAATCAAAATCCACATATCTAACAACACATTGACCAGTAACTTCATCTTGTTGAAACAATAAACCAATGTCTACAGTGCCTAAAATATACCGTAGAATCTATTTCACAACTTGCCAATGTCCTTTTCCTGGATTATGCATATATCTACTGACAATACTAATAACTTGTGAAATATCAAGCCTAGTACACACTATAGCATACATCAAACTACCAATAACACTTGCATATGGAATTTGAGCCATGTAATGACTCTCCTCATCTATGTTAGGAGACATAAAAGCACTAAGTTTAAAATGAGGAGTAAGAGGTGTACAAACCGATTTTGAATTTCCATTCAGCCCGAAACGTTGTAGTACCTTCTTCAAATACTGCTTCTGACACAGACCAATCTTGTCTTTTGCTCTATCTCTTTCAATTTCCATACCTAATATCTTCTGAGCTTCTCCCAAGTCCTTCATCCCAAATTCATTATTCAATTGATTCTTCAATCTTTCAATCTCCACTTTGCTTTTACATGCTATAAGCATATCATCAACATATAAAAGCAGATAAATAAAGGTTCCATCTTGTAGCTTGTGAAAGTATACATAATGGTCATAGTGACTTCTTGTGTACTTTTGCTTAATCATAAACCTATCAAATCGCTTGTACCATTGTCTTTGAGACTACTTCAAACCATACAATGAATTTTGCAATTTGCAAACCCAATTTTCTTTGCTAGCAACCGTAAACCCTTCAAGCTAAGACATAAAAATATCTTCTTCTAAATCACCATGTAAGAACATCATCTTGATAGCAAGTTGAGCCAACTCAAAGTCAAACTACACAACCAAAGAGAACAAAATACGAATAGAAACATGTTTTATTACAGGAGAGAATACCTTGTTATAGTCAACGTCTTCCTTCTGAGCATAACCTTTAGTTACCAATCTGACTTTGAATCTTACATTGTCTTTTCCCAAAGATTCCATCTTCTTAGCATACACCCATTCACAACCAATTTCTTTCTTCCCCTTTGGTAACTGAACCAGCTTCCAAGTCTCATTTTTATGAAGAGATTTCATCTCCTCATCCATAGATTTCTTCCACTCCACGCTCTCTGAACTCCTGACAGCTTCTTTGTAGGTTGATGGAATATCATCTACAATAACAGGAAGTGCATATGCCGCAATATCAGTAAACCAAGCAAGCTTTCAAAATTCCCTTCTTGATCTTCTGGTTGCAATAGAATCTTATTGTTGTGAAGGCTCATGGGTAGGTACCTCCTCTTCATTATCCTCGACCTTATCATCAGAATCAACTATATGACTAGTGTCTGTAACATTAAATCTTACTGGAACAACTGAAATCTTCAATAACTTCACCTACTTTGAACTACTCATGGTCTTGGTCGCTTCAATTTCCCCTTCATGCTTGTTCTGATTAACCATAGCAGTCTCATCAAAAGTCACATCTCTGCTTACAACAAATTTCTTCTCATCTGGACACCAGAGTCGGTATCCCTT
>JANIIA010000002.1:3679455-3705724 GCA_027478495.1 Erythroxylum alaternifolium
ATGCTTAATGTGTTTGTTTTATTCTCTGTGAATGTATACCATGCTACTTTGAAAGGATTTTGTTACTTTGTGTGGATAAAGAATAGAAAATATAAAAAGTATGGAAGCATGAACATATTCGGAAATGTTTAAGCATTGTAAAATCTGTTATGTGGAAGAGAGAGAATCCGTTTCGTTTGTCACGTGCACGTTGACCATAGCCTTCTCCCGGCTGCCCGCTTGTGGCCACGAGATCCTGAGAAATTGGACTTGTTTCATCTCATGGTGTAAACTTCGGTTTCGCCGTTTCATTCCACAGAACTCTCGAGCCATTGTGATGTGCATTGCATTTTGAATATGTTAACTTATCATGAATGAGGGAGTGATATGCTTGATGATGTTTTTCAGCCAATATGTTCTTTATAATGGTGTGTTGTATTATGATTTTGAATGTTCATCTATGTTGTGTATAGTTCATTATCAATGACTATAAACATATTAGCCATTGAGCTTTCAGCTCACCCCATCAATTTTCACTCCTCAGGTGAAGAATCAGCAAAGTATAAGTGATCCTTGCAAAGAGTTTGGCAATCTCCAAGAAATTCGGTTTTGTAACTAAGTTAGTGTGGAACATTTCTAAAAACATTTTTGCATCAGCATTTTTGTATATGTTTGTAACCAGGATACTGTTTTGTCATTGTGCAAAGATGTATGAAAATGTATACCAACTGTGTTGTTGCAAATGAGCAGTAAAAATGGACAGTGAATGTTGACAGAAAATGCAGAAAATTTTCTGATGTATGTATGGGTAGTTAAATATGCAGAATTTTTCTGCTATTGTTAAATAGGTTTGTGTTGAATGTTGTGGTATCTTTGGCTGAATTTGTTTGAGTTAAATTGTATAGCAAAGGAGTTTTGATATGTAGGAACTTTTGTGTTGGCTGGGTCCTGTGAAATGTGCAGAAGAATTGTTAGTAAACAGATGAGTAAAAACAGTGAAACCAATGGAACAATGATATGAAAATTTGGAGCTTATACTGCATTGATATAGGTAAAATTGGGTTAAGTAGTCTTAATGAAAGTTGTAGATTATTCTTTTAGCTTTTTATCGCTATAAAAATCGAAATTTTTGGACATTAGGTGTAAAAGTTATGACTCTTATAAGGTAGCTGGGTTTGGGTGCAAGTATGCATAAATGGAGTATGAATCTGGCTGAAATTGTAACTTTATTTAGATGATTAAACTGTATCAATACAGGTCGAATTAGGAAAAATTGTCTTCATAAAAGTTGTAGGTCTTGATCTTAGCTTTCTAACGACATATAGTTTGTGATTTTTTTGAATTTCTGAATTAAAAGATATGTTGATTGGAATTAAAGATGTCTGAATTTAGGAAGTCGCGATCGTAAAGAGTGCGACCGCGACTGTGCGATTTATTCTCCAATTCGCGATCGCGACTAAGACGCGATCGCTAAAAAGACGCCCAATTCGCGATCGCGACCGACCGAGATCGCGACATAGGCCCAATAATTCACCATCGCGACTCATTCGAGATCGCGACTGGTCTAATCGGTCAGATTAGCTGCCTCGACCAGCTCGCGACCGCGAGGCTCTCCATTCTTCATGCGAATTTTCGAAATTTTCAGGGAATTGCGATCACGACAATCCCTATTTTGTTTTTTTAGTCGCGATAGTTCCATGATCGCGACTCCCCTCATGTTCTTGGCATTGTTCATTAAGCCTCGCACGCCCGTGAGAAATAAAGGTCATACTCGTGACTGTGTTGTTTTTGAATTAAGATTTTCATTTCTTAAATTCAAATCAATATAAATTCTTTTTATACCCCAAATCAATTCTTTTTCGTTCAATTTTGCTATGGAAAATTTTAAATTAAATTGTTGAGTATTTTTTTACTTTTCCATGAATTTTACCCACTAATAAATTTATTAATAGCTAAGTTGATTTTATTAAAGCATTTTTATTTTGAATAAATTATTTTATGATCCCACCACAGGATTGTCGTGTCTAGACTTAAAATAAATTTAAATGTTATAATTTTATATATTATTATTGTTACTCATAAACTCTCGATGATGACACGTAGTCGTCATAAAATCCGTATAGGAACCCAGAGCTAACAAATAAGCATAGAGGATTGATGCCATTAAATACATAATTAGACAAAGTTTCAATTATCGCGGAGAAGGTATCTTCATGTTGAATTAATTCCAAATTATTTCATTATTTAGAGTACGCCACCGATGATGTATAAAGACTAATATATAAGTAATTAAGTTCTTTGAACTAGGGTTGAATAAGATGTATTACTCATCAGCCTTTCAAAAAAGGGCGAATTACTCATCATCACCTTATAGTATTTATTTATTGTTGACGTGGTCCCAAGTTTACATTTCATCCCTTAACCCGCCGTTAATATGGAATTACCAGATGGTAATTTCCATTTTCATTTGAGGTGTGATTTTTCCAAATAAAGATTCATCAAAGCATGGAAAATTAATATTTACTAAGTTTCGAGCCAAAATCAATAAAATAAATTCTATTTAATCATGTTTGAATTTCTATATTTAAATTTAATTTTTGTTTCAAATTTAAATTTGATAACTTTTTATATTCAATTAATGATAATAATTTAGTTAAATCTAAGTTAATAAAGATTAAAATTAACAAATCAAATTTAATCAAATTAGTATATTTGAATTCAATCAAACTCTACATTCAGACATCATTAAACTCAATTTTGAGTCTTAAACAATTCAATTCAAACTTAATTCATTACCGATTCTAGCTATCTCAATCAAATAGAATCAAACAAATTATCTGTTTGTTGGCACATCAAAACCAGCTAATCTCTTCAACATCTTATATAAGGAGTAGCAAAAGAGATGAGGAATTTGAGGGTGATTCATGCCCAGAATTATTAACGCTGACATGTATATAACCATTTTAAAAATGAACTAACGTAGACCGCTTACCTAGAAATGGTTCAATAATTAATAAATCGACATGGGGTTTGTTTACCACACTGCCAAAGTTGTGGCCTTTCTTCAATTTTGACTTTGATTGATTCGGAGCTCATTAGAATTGGGGCTCATTGCCATATAGGATAAGACGCAATGAGTTGTTTGACCTAACGCCCTTTTGCTCATGTCATCAAACTGTACTCATTGAAAAGAACATTAATATAGATGTCGGAAATAAGAGTTTTAACGGACAAAGTAAGACATTTGTTGAATGTAGGAAATTGAAATGGCATCTAAACTGTTTGTTGGGGGATTACTTTCTTGGTTACAAATTTAGATCCGATTCAAGTTAATTTAATTGAAAATTAATAAAAATTTGATTTAAAATTAAAAAACAAGTTGACTAAATTGGGAAATTACAAAATTAGTCTAAAACCATTGTTGCCAACAGCATGATAAAGTGATAAAGTCTTGTTTAAATGCCGTAGTTAGTCTTGAAATTAAGCAAGCATTAAATATTGGTACGTGCAGCCTTATGTGTTTTCCTTAAATCCATTAAGATATACTCGATAAAATTTTTCTTTCCCTCTAATCTTCTAACCACCACAACCAAATTGCTCCTGAACCTTGTTGACTGCAAAGATTAAGCATCATAAATTAAAAATTATTAAGATAGAGTAGGTGTATTATATAAACACACACACAAAGACATCTTAGTTTCATACGACAGTGCTCTGCTTAAAAAGATGGTGTTGGGTCTTAGACCTCAAAAGATTGCGAAGGCCATAGCTTCAAAAGCTTTGGTGATTAGGATCAATTTGGTCTTCCTTGCTTTTTGCACTTTCATGTTTGTGTCTCTTATTCTACGTTGGCCGTCTTCTTCAGTCTATTTCGATAATGCAGGGTCGCTTGCTAGGTGTTCATTGCGCGAGTGCCATCACAAGGTAAGGTGAGCTTTATAGTATAGTCAATCGTTGTTTATACCGGTGTTCTGAGTTCTTAAAATATAATCAGGATTCGATTAAACGCGATTCGGTTGAATTTCTTGTAGGCTAAAAGTGGGGTGAAGATGAAGGCGGTCTTGGAGGAGAGTAACGTACATGTTTCGAAGCCGAAGGGTTTTAGTCTGACTAAGATTGAGGTACCAAGCTTCGTTAGTGACATGGGAAAAAGATTGAAGATCGGTATGGTCAATATGGATGTAGATGAAGATAGTGATTGGGAATTCCATGGAGAGACTGTACCAATCCACTTTGAACGAGTCTCGAAACTTTTGAAATGGGAAGATTTGTTTCCTGAATGGATCGACGAGGAAGAAAAAAGCAAAATACCGTCATGTCCTGAGATACCGATGCCTGACCTTAAAGTTTACGGTAAGATGGACATGATAGTGGCAAAACTACCATGCAACTACCCTGAGGAAGGTTGGAAGAGGGAGGTGTTCAGGCTTCAAGTTCATCTTTTAGCTGCAAAATTGGCAGTCGAAAAGGGAAAGAGAGATTGGAAGCTGAGGACTAAAGTTTTATTATGGAGTAAGTGTAGGCCGATGATGGAGTTGTTTAGATGCGATGATTTGGTGAGACAAGAAGGTGACTGGTGGTTGTTTGAGCCTGAAGTTGCGAGACTGGAACGCAAGATTTCATTGCCTGTTGGGTCTTGCAAGTTAGCTTTGCCTTTCTGGTCACGAGGTATGTACGTGCATCAAAACATAGTTTCAGTTTCAAAAGATGAAATGGTCAACAACATAATTATCATAAACAAATTTGGGTTACACAGATATAGACTTACCAACAACTCCCGAGGAAAAAATCGAGTCCTTCACGACGAAGCTAAGTTGGTGATTAGGCTTTGTAGACTCCAAAATTTCTTATTTCTATTAGTTGGGGACGAAACAATCAACCGTATAATAAACAGATTGTCCCAACGTTGGATTCGAACAGGTCTTGTTTCTTAAGTAACATCATAGAAGTGGAGAACTTAGATTACCATGATCAATATAGATACATATGAACTTCTCCTCATCTTAACATGGGGGCTAATTTAACATTTATTTCACTTTGCAGGAATTAACGAAGTCAACGATCTTTCGGAAGATCAAAGCACCACATGGACAGCCACAAGAGAAGCTTATGTCACTGTCCTCCACTCCTCAGAATCCTACGTTTGTGGTGCCATAACCCTTGCACAAAGCCTCCTACGAACAGGAACCAAGCGTGATCTTGTTCTTCTCATCGACAAGTCCATCTCACGATCTAAACGTGACGCTCTCGTTGCAGCTGGTTGGGAGATCAGACTCATCAAGAGGATTCGGAACCCCAGAGCCCAGAAAAATGCCTACAACGAGTACAACTACAGCAAGTTCAGGCTGTGGCAGCTCACAGACTATGACAAAATCGTTTTTATAGATTCAGACATCTTGGTCTTACGTAATCTTGATCTGCTTTTTCACTTTCCTCAGATGTCAGCCACAGGCAACGATAGGTGGATGTTCAACTCTGGAATCATGATCATTGAGCCCTCAAATTGCACGTTCAAGGCTTTGATGGATGGACTTGTCGACGTTGTTTCATACAATGGTGGCGATCAGGGTTTCCTTAATGAAGTTTTTGTTTGGTGGCATAGGTTATCGAGTAGAGTGAACTTTCTGAAGAATTTCTGGGCCAACACTACAGCAGAAGCTACCGTCAAGAACGGATTGATGGGAGCTGATCCTCCAAAACTTTATGCAATTCACTATCTGGGGATAAAGCCTTGGCATTGTTATAGAGCTTACGATTGTGACTGGAATAGAGTGGACCACCGCGTTTATGCCAGTAATGTAGCTCATGAGAGGTGGTGGAAGTTTCACGACTCCGTGGATGAGAAGCTCCAGAAGTTTTGTGTGTTAACAAAGAAAAGGAAGCTGCGATTGGATTTTGAGAGAAAGTTAGCAAGAAACATGAGTTTCAGTCACGAACATGGGAAAATAAAAGTCAAAGATCCAAGGCGGCGGAGCCATACGGTTTAATACCCCCCATAAGAAGACTTGTATCATTTTCTTTATTTTAATTTTTGTTCTGTTGATTTTCGTATTTAAATTTTTTAACAGGAAGATAAAAGAAAATGGAAGAGAAAAACTGTAACCATAACAAGATTTTCCTCATTTCCAATTACAATAAAAATTATAAACATTTATTTAAAACTTATAATGTCAAAAAATTCTAGGGATACTTAATCCTTTACAATACCTAATTTATAAACATATTCATATTATATGACTATGAATTTTCAAAATAATATCCAAATTAATTTATCTCAATTCAATTTCACTTTTTCGTTTGCAATAATAGTCTCCTTTTTTAATCTTATTTAAAATTTTTTAATTTTCTTAAATTTTAATTAGATATCGATTTTATGATAATTTAATACAATTTTAATCTTTTTAATTAAAATTTAAGAAAATTTAATTTTCTTAAATTTTAATTAGATATCGATTTTATGATAATTTAATACAAGTTTAATCTTTTTAAACTTAAACTCGTATTTTACCGATTTAATTTTCAATTTGATTTTAAAATATTACTTATTACATAAGAAAAGTACCGAAAATTATGCCATAATATTAAAACTTACATTAAGAAAACTTTTGAAATATCAAGTAGTAGTGGCCTAATTGATTTCAACTTTCACTTAAAACTTTTCTTTATAGGAAGTCTTGAGTTCAAGTCACCAAAAAGATTTTTTCTGTTGATGATCTTCTAGCCTCCTGGGCATGTTCTTTGGTCGGATCAATTGCAGACGTCTCGCTTCCAGCGGCAGTGTGGGAGTTAGAACTACTAGAGAATCTGGGGCTGCTGGAAACCTGATAATGAGCAAGGTCAGTGATCAATCAGCAGTTGACTAATCAATATGTGACGATTCCTTGTGTACAGAAATATATAGACTACGTAAAAATATGAGAGATTTTGGGGTTCTAGATTTACCTCCTCTAGGACTCTTAGAGTGGGATCTTAGGAGCATAAGATTAGTCCGATAAAATTAATATACCTAATATAAATAAAAAAACTTCGAAATTTATTGTCTAAATTAAGCACGAAGTTCCTTGAATTGCATGCGAATTTTGCTAACTTTGAGTTCCATTAATTAGTTTCTTGAGCACGAGCACTATACGGTAAAGTTTCTGCTTCTTGGTCATTAATTATCATCAAAGAAAGTGACAGTTTAATGATGGGGTCCAACGAACAGTGAAGGGAAAAAAGTTTGGTTGGGCAAATCTTGTTTAGGTGTACCCATCCAACCTGACTCGTTTGGAAATTCCCAATGCTTAACGAAAATCATACATCACAACAAAACAAAAAGTTGTCTGATAAAGCCAAGAGAAACACATTACATAACTGCGTCGTTATGGGAAGGGTATAATGGTCATGTGATTTCTTTCTATTTTAATAAATTCACGTTTCATTTATTTTATTCACATAAAACTTGGCCTTGGCCGAGACCGAGTGGCGGTGGTGGGAGTAAAAGTTGGACCCCACATTTAACGGACATATCTCAAAATAGACAAGCCCACTTCCCCTTCGTTGGTGGCTCAGTTTTTGACTGTTTTGTCTGTACAATCTAAGGGCTATTTCAGTATTTTCATTGTATTTCTGGTGCCGTGGACGGAGACTTTTCTACTTTTTAAATAATTATAATTCATAATAAATTAATAATTACAAATTAAAGGACGGATCTAACCAAAATTACAATTCCTTTCAATATTTTACTTTGTAAGAGCAGATAAAGTCGACCAACGTTTGCTTACACTCTCCCATGTGATGTGCTGATTAAGTTTAAATATAAGAATTGCTATGTGGGAGATCTGATTTTGATTTTACTATTATCGTTGGATTAGATCAAGCACCTCACTTCCTTCATATAAATATATGAGTTATCAATTATCACATATTTTTGGTAATTTATTTAATATACATATAAAAATATCTTTTTTGAATTTTTTTAATTAAATAATTTCCACTTCCATATAAAGTTTTATTTTAAGCCAAAAAAAAAAAAGGAAAAAAGTGAATCCAAGCTGAGGCGCAGGTGAAAACTAAGAGCGGTAGAGAAGGGACGAGGTAAGGCTCTGCTCTGCTGCAGTGCAGTCCATGCACGTGTTCCCTCTCTCTCTCTCTCTATTTTTCTCTATTCCTATTTTTAGTTCAATTCCCAATTTTTATTTTTGTTCTCTCAATTTCACCACCCTTTTGCTATTCAAATTCTCTTTCGTTTTCTGGAATCTCCTGGTAACTTTTCTCTCTGTGTAATTCTCTTTCTTTTGGCCTTCTGAAACTTGGAGAAGTTCTTTATTCTTTTCATTGTTGAGATTTTGATTGGTTGGTCGTGTTTTTAATTTGCAGCTTTCTCGTAGTTTGAAATTCCAGTTCTGGTGTGGTAGCTCGATAGATATATAGAAAGTAGGTTGACTTGTTTAATGTGTAAGTTGTTTTTATGGTTTTTCTTGAATCTCAGTTAAATTTGTTCAGTTCCTTATAGTTTAACGTTATTTGTTTGTGTTCAAATGTGCTTATAGGTTTATACAAGTTGCTTGACTCAATTTTCCCAATTATCCGTGTTTTACCTTCGTTTTTAATTCCAAATTACCGTTCAAGTGGAAGTTGTCATTGAATCCTTTGACCTATTCTAGCTGTGGGTTCCTTTTTTTATTTATTTTACTTTTGAATATCAAGGAATTAAATTCGGATTCGGGAAATTTGTGAAATGTAACATGGATCTTGAATTTAAGAAAAAAGTGATGACAAGGTTGGAATAGTGGAAGATGGCATAAATTCTTGGTCCTCTGTCGTTGAAATTAGAAGCTTACATGCTATAATGTTTCTGCTTTCAATTTCTGGGTTTCATGTGTTAACATAATTGGGACATGAACTATCCATGCATTTAGCTGATAACTTGTTCTCTAATCCTTAGTAATGCCTAAGGAGAGAAATGTTGTGGTAAATTATCATTTCATGTGGGCCTGTGATCTTGCTGTTTAACTTGTTTCTGATACTACTTATTCTGGTTCTGATTATTATTGTTGTTTATTGTATTTTATTTTCTTGCATTTCAGGCGCCATTGAGCTAGCCTTATTACTGTTTTCTTCTAATGGAGGATGCGAAAAATACTGAGGCCATACCTCCGCTAGAGTCTACTTCATCCTCTGTACATGATGATCATTCTCTCAGTAAAGCTTCAGCAAGCCCTATCACTAATGGAAATGCAGAATTGGATAGTCTTTTGTCCATGAACGGTGATTCTGAATCTGTTCAAGGCTCTTCTCATAACATGGTTGTAGGCAAAGATGAAGTGCTTACAGCGGAAACTTTGGACCACCACGATACTCTTTCACCATGTAATTTAATTTCATCTTCCACAGGTGATGAAATAGAGAAAGGCCAAATCTTTCCAACAAATAACCCTTTTTTGACTCCAATGGCTGATGTGGTAGATCAAGTTCAATGTTTTCCACCAGACAACTTAATTTCAAATTTAACAGTTGATGAAGAAGAAAAAGGTCAAACTCTTCCTGTAAGCGATGAAGCAGAGAAAGGCCATCAAAGTCAAACAAATGCAGACCCAAAAACTGAAGCAGTACCTATTTTATCTGATAGAGTAGAGCCTGATTACCCCAATCAAGGTATAAAAATATCCTCTAATGGAGTACATGACGAGGAGAAAACTGAGGCCACACAAAGCTTCTCTCACGAACATCAATTTCAAGCAGAGACTGATGCCTTACCCTTGTCCTGTGATATGCAACAATCTAAGGATTCCTCTTCAATTGGCAACCTCTCTGTTCATATCGGTGATGCCATGCCAGCTGATTCCTATCCCAAGGTAAGAGTGCAAGCTGCAGAGCGCACTTTACCCCCTTTAAAGGTCAGGGTGGATCCAGAGGAATTTTCACCACGAAATGCCAAAGTTGATAGTCCAATTTCTGAAACACTTACTTCTGTTGATTCTCCTAGTAAGTTGGATGATATGAGTAGAGGTCTTATTGATACAGCTGCACCTTTCGAATCTGTTAAAGAAGCTGTTTCCAAGTTTGGGGGAATTGTTGATTGGAAGGCCCACAAAATTGAAACTATAGAGGTACAGAAGATATTACGTTTTCATTAAGCATTGCAACCCTATTTCATTTTTCTTCACTAATGTGACCACAATTTCGTTGACCAATAAGCAATTGTTTTGACAAGAAGCATGGCCTGACTTCTGTAGTTCATTCTTTTGCATAATGTTGTGTGAGAATGCTGCTTTTCTTGGCTTGTTTTTGTGGGGATGAAAAATGTGTTGTACTTCATATTTATAAGTCTATAGCGACAATTATATTGGTTATAGCAGTGGGTGAAGGAATTGAATTACTCTGTCCTGTCATTGGCGCATTTACTCTCATACCTCTAACAGTTTGTTTTCATGATGTTGCCTTGCACCTTTGTATATCCTTGAACTGCAGTTTTAGAGAGCTGGGATATTGGGTTCAGGACCTAAGCATTGATCTATTGTAACTAAAGATGCTGTAATGATTTTCTTGTCTACGGTGTTGGACCATCTACTGTTTCAGGAGAGCGCAAGATTCTTTATTTATCTGAACTTTTGAAGCAACTTGTTTTCAAGACATTCTTGGGATTAATGGTTGTTATTTCAAGAAAAAGTAATATCTGCTGTTGAATCATTTTCATATTTTCTGTTACTCTTTACTTGTTTTCTTTTATTTTTGCTCTCCTCCATGAACTAAAACAAAGAGCAAAGTTATGCCTTTTGGGTAATTTCTTGTGCAAGTGCAATTTTGCTACATATTTGCCCCATGTTTTTGGTCAAGTGTAGAAGGTTTTTCTTCCTTTTAACATGAGTGGATATGTAATTTGTCCTTACCTGATCTACTCTCGGAATCGCTTGATTGTCACCCATCTGTAGTGTAAAGTGACCTTTATGTTTCTTACTTTACAGAGGAAGAAGCTTATAGAACAAGAACTAGAGAAATTGCAGGAGGAGATGCCTGACTATAGGAAACGATCAGAGGCTGCAGAAGAGGAAAAAGTAAAGGTCCTTAAGGAGCTAGATAGCACCAAGAGACTTATTGAAGAGCTAAAGCTCAACCTAGAGAGAGCAAAAACTGAAGAGCATCAAGCAAAACAAGATTCTGAACTTGCCCAGCTCAGAGTGGAAGAGCTTGAACAAGGGATTGCTGATGAGGCTAGTGTTGCAGCCAAGGCACAGCTTGAGGTTGCCAAAGCTAGACATTCAACTGCTGTCTCAGAGCTGAAGTCTGTTAATGAAGAGTTGGAAGCACTGCGCAAGGAGTATGCTTCTTTAATCACTGAGAAAGAGGAAGCTGTAAGAAAGGCTGAAGAGGCAGTTTCTGCATCCAAGGATGTTGAGAAGACGGTGGAGGAACTTACCATTGAACTGATTGCTACCAAGGAATCCTTAGAGTCTGCACATGCTGCACATCTAGAGGCAGAGGAACAAAGAATAGGAGCAGCTATGGCGAGGGATCAGGACTTACTATATTGGGAGAAACAGTTAAAGCAGGCAGAAGAAGAGCTACAGAAACTTAACCAACAAATTCTTGTATCAAAAGATCTTAAATCAAAATTAGACACTGCTTCATCCTTTCTATCTGATCTGAAAGCTGAATTAGCAGCTTATATGGAGTCCAAATTAAACGAGGAAACTGACGAAGAAAGAAAGACAAAATTTAAGCAAGATGAATCAGAGAAAAAAAATCATACCGACATTCAAGCTGCCATTGCTTCGGCAAAGAAGGAACTTGAAGAAGTTAAGCTCAACATTGAGAAAGCAACCACTGAGGTGAGTATCTTGAAAGTAGCTGCGACGTCATTGCAGTCAGAGCTTGACAATGAAAAATCTTCACTTGCCGCCATTAAGCAGAGAGAAGGAATGGCATCAGTTGCAGTTGCTTCAATTGAAGCTGAGATTGAGAAAACTAGGTCTGACATTGCTCTTGTCCAAATGAAGGAGAAAGAAGCCAGAGAGAAAATATCTGAGCTACCCAAGCAATTGCAGCAAGCAGCACAAGCTGCTGATGAGGCCAGGGTACTTGCTCAAATGGCTCAAGAAGAGCTGCGCAAAGCAAAGGAAGAAGCTGAACAAGCAAAGGCGGGGCTTAATATAATTGAAAGCAGGCTACTTGCAACTCAAAAGGAAATAGAGGCTGCTAAGGCTTCTGAAAATTTAGCTATAGCAGCTATTAAAGCATTGCAAGAGAGTGAATCAGCTCAAAAAGCTAATGATAAAAGTTCAGCCGCTGGAATAACAGTGTCACTAGAAGAGTACTATGAGCTCAGCAAGCGTACCCACGATGCAGAGGAGCGGGCCAACATGAGGGTAGTTGCTGCTATTGCTCAAATTGAGGCAGCAAAGGATTCTGAGTCCAAAACAATGGAGAGGCTGGAAGAAGTGAACCGAGAAATGGCTGCAAGAAAGGAATCATTAAGAGCTGCAATGGACAAGGCTGAAAAGGCCAAGGAAGGGAAACTGCGTGTAGAACAAGAGTTGAGAACATGGAGGGCTGAACATGAGCAACGAAGGAAGGTTGGTGAATCAGTTCAAGGAGTAGCAAATCAAAGGCCAAGCTTTGAGGATGGAAAGGGAGAGCCGACTCAGAATGCGTCGACCCAATATTCACCAAGCTCAAAAGCATACGAACATGGAATTAACGCTGTAGTTGAGGCAGCGCCTGAAGTGAAGGGTCACAAGAAGAAGAAGAAACTATTCTTCCCTCGGTTTTTCATGTTTCTGGGAAGGAAGAAGACACACAAGTCTGGTTGACACGGGGAAAACAAACCAGAATGAGCTGCCTTTCATTGTGGTGAATTTCGTATTTCCCCATACTCTCACATTGCTGGAAACGAGCAGAGGTGTGTTGTTAGTTGAATGTAAATGTTGGTGATTATTTTATGTATCATAAATTGATAAGATATAGTTTTGGTCGCTAAGAGGATTTGCAAACAATCTGATGTAAAGATGCCTTCTGGTTGGGGAATGCTATGATGAGTAGGTTGTATAAATTATAGGCTTGTGACAAGATGAACATTGTAAAGGCTTACTAAATATTTTCTTCCATTCTATATATTTGACTTTTACTAGCCAAGGAAGATTGGTGAAATTGAACTTGAGTCTTAAACAGTACGGCAGAGAACTTAAAAGGAGTCGTCACGCCAACAACTAAATTGACAACAGTCTAAAGTACAGTTTAGATTCCTTAACAAAACATTGGGAACTTCAATGGTCATGTGAGGGCTAACATTCAGCGAGTCACTGCCTGCTGGATATACTGAAGGAGCTGACTTTCATAGGGGTGGCGATCACCAGAGGTGCCTCGGGGGAATCACCGACGGAAAATTTGTCATGCATGAAACGACTGTCAACTATTGAGTCATCTCTAAGGACTATCTTATAGCAATAGCAACTTTTTAGACCCTCTTGATTGCGATAGCACTCGTGAGAACCGTTCTTCACCTGCTGGAAGTTCCATATGACACTAAATTTGCCTACTGTTGCAACCAAATGGCGCTCCTGCTTCCCATTCTCAGTGACCTAATTAATTGCAACATGCAGATCAAGTTTCTGATCCTCATAGTTATGGCAAAATTCAGAAAACTAACACCAGAACAGAATGAACAAATTTTATTCTGCAGATTTTGGATAGAAGGTGAGCTCAAAAGCACTATAAGATTAATGAAGATTCAAAAATGAATTGCAATAGATTTGAGGAAAGGTGTTACTTCAACTACGAGAGACTCCATGGGCATGCCACACTGGCACTATAGTTGATATAAACCATTAATCTCACATTCAAGTAGCAAATAAAACAGCACAATTGGTACTTCCTTGTTTGTCACTCAAAGAACTGTGGGAAAAAAAAAATTCTGGGATGTGAACGATCCCTTACTGATTCAAAACAGTTTAAGATAGGTTCATATGTACAAAACTGTTTAATGTTAACCCACCAGCAAAGTGGTTCCTAACCTGATATGAAAACTGTCTCAATTGAAAATCCAAGAGCCTCATTAAAGGGTAGAAAACTACCCATAAAACCTTTTACCTTAGATATGCACCTGCGTATAAACCCAAAAACTGAAGATTTTAATACCTATTACATGTACCAAAGGGGCACAACAGATCCGTAACATTTTGGTTCAACAATAACCAACACGGAGATCACATATTAAGAATTTGAGAGAGGTCGTAAGTTCTAGGATTATGATGTGAAACAGTTTACGTATTGACGGTAAAATAGGAAATAAGGAATTATGTAATGATTACTCTCATCAATGACTTCCAAGTAAATGGCCTAATGAAGTTATAAATGCACCGCCCAAGTATTTCGAGGAGAAATATGGACAGGTTAAAGAATCAGTATATGCAACTCATCCAACAAACAGTTAATGTATGCTTACCCAAGAAAACTGAGCATTACGAAATTTGTTATCAACTCCAGCAGAATGCGCATCTAGTGGCATTAGTTTCAACAATCTTGGAGCTGCAATCCTATTCCCCATCCGACCGTTGAAACCGTTCTTTGTCTTGCCATCTTTGCCTGTGAAAAGAGTACAAATTAGGATCAGGTAAGTATCAGTCGTACCCAGAATCCACTTCCCATCAAAGGTAACATCAACGTGAGTGATTGGTGATCCCAGCCCAGGGAAAGCCGTCTTTGCCTGCCTCATGGAATTACTTGAGTACAGACGAATCTTTCCGTCAAGAGATCCAACAACAATTGATCCATCACCAGTGGTTGCAAAGCACTGAAAATTAGTCCCTCTGGAGAACTGATGCCCTTGGGTCCAATTCAGAACAGGGCCATCAGAATTTGCAAGATTCTGAACAATCCCATTCCGGTCACGCATGTCCCACCTACACAGCCTATTATCATCCAATCCCAAGAACGTCGATCCAGAGGGATCCAACTGGGCTCCCTTGCTATCATTCGCAATATCCCTCATCGTAATGTCAGTTCCATCCTTGGCAAACTTCCACTCTGAAACAATCTTGCCAGTCTCAATATCAAGCTGATGTAATCCAGTAGTATGTGGTTTCCCTTCATTCAATGGACTCATAAGCAACATATTAGTCTCAGCTCGCATAAGAAGCGCCTTTTTCGGAGTGGAATGCACCAAACTGGAACGATTGCGATGATCCCCACTTCCGTAGTTAACATAAACACCTTTCCCATGAATTCCATGGCTGAAATTCTTGACAACCTGAATCCCAGCATCACCCACCAAGAAACTGTTATCCAATGCACCCAAGGCCAAGCTTTGAATCCCTCCATTGGCCGCCTCTTCAAACTCCTCTCTCAAATCTTGATTTGCCCTCACTGGAGTAGCTGATTGAGGGCTTTTCAACAAATCATCATCTGCATCCTCCCACATAGAATCATCGGCTTCTTCGGGATTAGCCCACCCAATAAAATCTTTTCCATAAATCTTAACCTTGTTTGCTTCATTGTACTCAAACCCATGAGTATTCTCAAACAAACAATCGTTATACTTACTCACAAAAGTTCTATACTCCTCATCGTTAAAGAACTTCATAGCCCAAACACCTTGTGCAACAAAATCAACACGACGCTGCTCCTTAAACGTTATCAATTGCAACTCAACAGAAACTTTAGCCCTAACTTTATTGCTAACCTTCAAGACCCACCAAGATTCTCCTTCAGATTCCGACTCCGACTCGTCATCTTCATCGTCCTCTTGATTTTGACCGCCCATCTTCGACGTCTTCACAAAGGAGTAAGACGCGAGCTTCTCAGAGGTGACCCATTTGGCTTTCGGGGTGTTCCCTCCAATGTGAAGATAGAGCTTAACTGTATTTCTCAGGTTAGGGGTTTGTTGTATCGTTGCAGTAGATCGGTACTTCAATTTGAGAGCTTTGAGCCTAGCTTCGACTTCGTCCAATGAAGAGGGGGTTTTGGATCTTCGTTCGGAGGCTGACCCTCTCTCTGGAGTTTCGTCGCTTGCCTCCTGGTAGCTGTCTTCTTCTTCTTCTTCTTCTTCAGTTCCATGTTCGTGCTCTGAGTCGGAGTCCGATAGCTCCAGATCTTCACGACTGTGAGCGCCTCCCATTTTCCCCTTCTCTTATTCTAGTCTCTGCTTCGTGGGATTCCAGAGAAAGTAAGATCCGCGGAGCGAGAAAAAACAGATCGATGAGCGCCAAAGTTCGAAATTTGAAATTTGGAGTTTTTGGTTACTTTCTTCTCGAGGGTTTGGAGCGAACCAGATTCAGCATTTTGGTCCCTGATTTGATTTAACTGAATTTTAATTTTAATTTAAACTTTTTAAAAAAATTTAAAATTAAATACTGAATTTAGATTGCACTTGGTTCATTCGATGAATGGTAACTATTCTATGTTGGATATGAAATGTATTTCTAAAAGGAGATATAAAAATACTATTTATTAAATAATAATATATTATTAATTATTTTTTAATTTAAAATACTATTTATTCAATTATAATATATTATCGATCATCTTTTTCTTATTTTTTATCTATTTATTTTTTCCACGTAACAACTACTAACCAAGCAGCCATCGATCTTTGGTTTTTTGCCTATATTACCAACTTCTTAACCTCAATTTTAACTTGTTATTTTTTATTTTTTATGGCCACAAAATTTATAATTTTGAATAATTTATTTATTATAATTTAAAAAAATACAATCAAAGTTGAATTGTTTGGATCTTTCAAGTGGGCTTCCTCAATTCAAAATTTAATTAACTCAAACTTAATTTATTAACCCGGACTGAATGAGCCCATCAACCATCCCTTCCTACCGTGAGTTCAAAACTTGAAATGGCTTAACTTGCCACAAGATGAATATTTGTTTCCATTGAATGTACTTTATTATAATCTTGTATTCCTTTCATCTAATGTAGATGAAGTCACTTGTATTTGGCTAACCCCTGAACACCCATCACCTCCAGTGTCTCTCATCATCTCCCTAACTCTCACAACATCGTCCCACCTCTTTGTGACTGCATAAAGATTTGACATTAATACATAAATACCACCATTTTTGTGATCCAACAAATACAGTTTCTTGGCCAAGCACTCCCCAAGTTTGACCTCTTGGTGGATGCAGCAGGCACTAAGCAAAGCACCCCACACAGCAGAATCTGGTTCGGTTTCCATGTTTCCGATAAAAGTTATGGCTTCCTCGAACAAACTCGCACGGCCTAGGAGACCAACCACGCATGCACAGTGTTGCAGGCTGGGTGAAATACCAAATTCTTGTGTCATAATCTGGAAATACCTTCTGCCTTCATCAACAAGACCGGCATGGGTACAAGCAGCTAGAATTCCCAAGAAAGTGATATGATCAGGCTGCAGACCTTGATCTCGCATGGCAGAGTAACAACTCAGAGCTTTGTGTTCAAAGCCATACCAACTATAGCCTGAAAGCATTGTATTCCACGTAGCTAGACATGGTTTCTGGATGCTCTTGAACACTCTTTCTGCGTGGACTACACTTCCACAGTTAGTATACATGTCTACAAGAGCAGTTCCAACAAAATCTTCGATTCCCATATTGCTTCTTAGAATATAACTGTGAAGTTTCTCTCCAAACTGCAAGTTCCCTAGTTGGGAACAAGTGCACAGTAAACTAGCAACGGTGACGTTATCTGGATTGTGTCCAGACATTTTCATCTGACAAAATACCTGCAGAGCATCACTCGCCCTTCCAGCTTGTACACAACCGGATATCACTGAGTTCCAACTGATCAATGGCTTCTCAGGCATCTGAGAAAACAGAGAGAATACAGCTTTCAAGTCTTTAAAACTGGCATACATGCTTATTAGCCCATTTGTGACCAGAGTATAGATATCCAACCCACTCCTTAACGCATAACCATGGAAACAATGGCCAAAGTCCAAGTAAATAGGATCTCTGATCCCATGAAAGATACTAACCATAGCAACAGAATCCAGTTTCATATCCATCTGCTGAATTCGACCAAGACACTCTGCCACCATATTCATTTTCCCAGTCTCAGCATAGCTTGAAAGGATCGCAGTCAGAGAAACCAAATTTTCTTGTGGCATGGACCAGTAAAGTTGTTCTGCTGGTTTCGTATTACCACATTTAGCGTATGCACAAATCAATGAAGTAACTACAGAATCATCATTGACAAGTCCAGTTTTGATTGTATAACAATGGATAAGCTCCGGAATTGCGTTCGCGGACTGAAGACACATTATGGTAATAGGATTCACTTCCACAGATTCCTGAATCATTCGTTTGAACATAAGCATTGCCTCATGAAAGCAACCGTTATGGTTATATGCGCCAACCATGGTATTCCAAGAAACTATACTTTTCTCCACCATGTCTTCTTCAAAAAGAAGTTCAGCCTCTTCCAAGTTCCCAGATTTAGCATACATCGAAGTGAGTGCATTTTTCACTCGAGAATCCAAATCAAGGCCTCTCTTAATTCCCAATCCATGAATAGACTTCCCTTGAAACACCAAATCCGGGCACCCACAAGCTGGAACCAGACCAACCAACGTAGTGTGACAAGGACAAAAACCCTCTCTAAGCATTTGAACAAAAAGCTCCAACGCGTCAAAACTATACCCATTTCGTGAAAAACCATTGACCAAGACATTCCAAGAAACAACATCTCTGTCGCGCATACAACCAAAAACCTTGCACGCACTCTCAATACATACTAATTTCGCATACACATCAAGGAGCGCGGTATTCACATAGACAAACTGGTCAAGACCCCATTTTACGAGGTGGGTTTGGATTTGATTGACCTCTACTGTTGCATTTGACAGTGGAGAAGAACCAGAGTATTTAAGAAGTAGAGAAAAAGTAAGGTCGTTTGGCTTCAAGTGGGATGGCAATAATAGGCGGAGAAAAGCTAATGACGACTTGGGGTTTCTTGTTTCGATTTGGGATTTGATTAGAGAGTGAAAATGGGAGAGACTTGACTTCGATTGTACACATAAAGAGGCAGAAAAGCTCATGCTACGATACTATTGATTCCTTGACCATTCGATTACAGCCACTATACAGCGATTTCGGGGCAATAGTTGTTGTCTTGCTGTCTGCAGCAGACTCTGTTAGAATTAGAATCTTAGCAAAGAGACTGTACCATGTTTACGCGGCACGAAATCCTCTGTTCGGTGTTCAATTTTGTGCCAGTTAATTTTATCCATATATGCATATAATCTTATATAAATGTGCAGATGGAATTAACTGGCTAATGAAAGCAAAGGATCTTATCCGCTCCGTACATAGAAGTCCAAAGTCTTGGCATTCACGGTCTGAAATAAATTATGAGTCGAGTTCATTAGTTCTTGACTTTGACTTCAGGAAACAGACATTTTCTAACCCAAAATAAACGATTTTTAGGAGACTAATAAATACGGTTGAATTCCGGTTGGGACAATTTCTCCGCCTGTTATTGCGATCCCACTTGAAACCAAATGTGATCGAACCGGAATTTAATCATGATCGAATCGGTGACTAATAAATATATATTTAACTTAAACCTTCAAATTTTAAAACATACAAGTTTTTTTTTAAGTTCACCAACACAACACAATTTAAGATAACAAAATTCACTAGTCATATTTCATCAAAAAGATAAAAAAAGTTTTAATTTTAAAAGGAAAACTCTTCATTTAAAATAAACTGACCGGTTTTTTCTTTCACTGGTTCAGCAGTTTTTACCGGTTTGACCGTAAAATGAACGGGTCAATCACTCACAAAAAATAAGGGCTAAACCGGACCGTTTCATACTCTAGCTCACTGGTTCACCGGTCCAATCGGCCAGTTCGGTCCAGTTTTCAAAACACTGTAAAAATCTCCCTCATTCTTGAAGTCAAGAACAAGGGAAATATATCGGAAATTATTCAAAAACGGGGATCTAGAGTTTCACTTTTATTTTACTCGGCATTATGGCCATGTTTGGTGATTAGCTGTTTGACTCAAATGAGTCGTTTGACTCATGTTAAAAAGTTCTTTATTTATTTAGTTAGGAGTTAATTGGATTGACTGATTCAACCTAACCAGTTAATTTTTGACAAGTTCATTTAATGCAACGTTTGGAGTTAGTTAATTTGTTTATGACAGTCTTACCCCCTTTACTCTCTGCTCTCTCTTAATCTCATTTCTCTCGGTCTTGTCCAGAACGTTCTTGACTCTCCCATCTCTGTAGCTCTCACGGCTCTCATCTCTCGTTCTTGATCTATTTGTTTTGTTTCGAGGTTTAACCTGATTAATGACTCTGATTCTTTACCGATTCCCTATGGGTTCATTTGGATCTTGCTTTCTGGTGAGTTGTTCACTGTTTTCTTTAATGCCAATGCTATCTTTCTTTGTTTTCGTTTATAAATTTTGTTCTTTCTATGTTCTAATCATGCTTCATTTGATTGAAAGGAGGATTCTTTCTGTTTTTTGATTGAATCTTGTATTTTAGGGTTCTTATCGGGTTTGTGTGGGTCTTGCCTATTACTTTGCTTTTTTATAGTTACTGAAATCGATTAAGGTTTGGTTTACTTTATTGGTTCTCCTTAATCAAGGAAAAGGCTTTTTTTGATCATCTTCTGGGTTGTATTGAGTGTTATCTTACGTTTTCGTTCATGGGGTCAAGATTCAAAGATTGTTTCTTAAACTTGTTATTATTTCGCTGCGAGTGCTTCGAAGATTTTTCACATGATAGCTATAATAACATCATGGATTTTCATTATTGAATGTATATAGACCCATTTACGTTGAGGCATTCAATTCTAACTATATTTAACTTGTATATTGAATGTACATAGAGCCATTTTCTAACTTGTTCATTGGATTTTTGTCACCTCTGGTTGATCCTAAAATTGAAGCTTCAAATGGCTCTCTTATGCCTATTGGAAGTTTTGAGTTACCAGTTTGTTAAAATCTTTGACTTAGTTTTAGTAATCCCTAGTTTTTAGGTTTCAGTTAAAAAAAGAAAGGATTGTCAGTTGCAGAATACTTTAACAAAGTGAAACACTTAGCTGATACTTTGGCTGTGATTGGCAAACCTCTTGAAAATGAGGAATTTATTGGTTATCTACTGGCTGGGTTAGGTTCAGAATTTGAACCATTGGTGGCTTCAATCACCATAAAAGCTAACACAATGTCCTTGACCGATTTGTATGCTCACTTGCTGAACTATGAAATGAGGATGGAATATCACAATAGCACTTTTCAGGTCACTGGACATTCAGCAAACAATATGACAAGAGGAAGAGGTCGAAACATGCCAAGAGGCAGAGGTAATTTCCAGAGAAGGAACAACAACCAATTTCAGTCTGACAAAAGCAACTATGGTCAGAACAAGAATAGACCGATATGTCAACTATGTGGAAAGCCAGGACATGTAGCATTAAAGTGTAACCATCGATTTGATCATTTAATTCAAGCTGATGATACCACCAAGCTTGCTGCTGCTGCTGCTACATCTCCCTCATACTCTGTTGATACCAACTGGTATATGGATAATGGAGCAACTGATCACATGACTAGTGATTTGGATAGGCTAACATTTAAAGAGAAGTACCAGGGCAAAGATCAGGTTCAGAATGCAGGTGGTACAGGTATGATAATTTCCCATATTGGTCACTCTTCTCTACCCACCTTCTCCAAATCTTTAAAGCTAAATAATATTCTTTGTGTCCCTAAACTATCCAAACATCTTTTATCGATTCATAAGCTAGCCGTTGACAATGGTGTTTTCTTTGAAATCTATGCTTCCCATTTTATCATTAAGGATCAGGTCACGAGGAAGCCACTTCTTCAGGGCAAATGTGAGCAAGGTCTATATCCTATCAAGCCAAGGCAAATAGCATTGCTGAAGGAAGCACTTGTCAGTATAAAGATTTCTAAAGAGCAATGGCACGCCGCCTTGGTCATCCTTCCACTGTCATCGTTCAAAAAGTCTTGAATTCCAATAATTTGTTGTGTTCTTCTAAGTCTACTTATTCTGTTTGTAATGCATGTCAACAGGCTAAAAGTCATTAACTTCCTTTTTCAGTCTCAAGTAGTGTCTCTAGTGCTCCTCTTAATCTGGTGTTCTCCGATGTTTGGGGCCCAGCTCAAGTGTCTGTTAATGGGTATAGGTATTATGTAAGTTTCATTGATGATTTCAGTAAATTCACTTGGATATATTTGCACAAGAATAAATCTGACGTGTTTCAAGTTTTTCTTCAATTTCAAAAGCATTTTGAGTTATTATTGAATAAAAAAATTCTTTGTGTTCAAATTGACTGGGGAGGAGAGTATCAACGGCTTAATTCTTTTTTTAAGTAAATAGGCATCTCACACCATATTTCCTGCCTTTATACCCATCAACAAAACGGTGTGGCTGAGCGTAAACATCGGCATATTGTTGAAGTAGGACTTGCTCTCTCGTCACAAGCATCAATGCCGGTGCATTTTTGGGATAAGGCCTTTTTAACTTCTTGCTTCCTTATCAATCGACTCCCTAGTAAAATAATCAATTTTGACACTCCTCTTGAAAGGCTTTTTGGTTCCAAGCCAAATTACAATTTTCTTCGGACATTTGGGTGTGCTTGTTGGCCCAATCTTCGTCCATATAATGCTCAGAAACTACAATTCATTCTTAGGAGTGTGTGTTTATTGGGTACAGCAACATGCATAAAGGCTATAAATGTCTTCATCGTGGCTCTGGTCGAGTTTATATATCTCGTGATGTCGTTTTTGATGAACTTAAATTTCCTTTCTCCACTAACAAAATCAATTCTACTTTTCCTTCCACTAGTTCTCTTGAACCTTCTGTTGTCCTTCCTTTTATATCAATTCAACATACTTATCCTTCAATTATCAACAATTCCACATCTTCTTCTAGTGACCAAAATGGTAATTATCATCCTGTTTTTGTGTCGACTCATCTTGATTTTGCAGAGAATTCTCAGCAAGGGGATATATTATCAAGTGTTGCTGCCGAGGGTTCTCAAATTGTCGAGGATTCTCAACTTAGCCTAACGAATGATCCATTGACCAGACATCAGATGCGAACAAGGCTCCAAGATAATATTCGCAAGCCAAAACGGTTCACGGATGGTACTGTTCGATATGATTGCTTGGCTGCTATAACTGAA
The DNA here is from genome assembly GCA_027478495.1 of Erythroxylum alaternifolium. Lineage (NCBI taxonomy): Eukaryota > Viridiplantae > Streptophyta > Magnoliopsida > Malpighiales > Erythroxylaceae > Erythroxylum > Erythroxylum alaternifolium. The sequence goes on from JANIIA010000002.1 coordinate 3,702,560, forward strand.
CCTCTTGATTATACTGCAGCACTACAAGATGATAATTGGAAAGCAGCTATGTAGGATGAAATGAAGGCTCTTTCTCATAATAAAACATGGTCATTGGTTCCACCTTGTTCTGGCCAGAATGTTGTCGAGTGTCAATGGGTATTCAAGTTGAAGAGAAAAACAGATGGAAGCATTGACAGATATAAAGCCAGGTTAGTTACAAAGGGGTTCAAACAACGACATGGAATAGACTATGAGGATACATTCAGCCCTGTGGTCAAACCATCAACTATCACACTTGTTTTATCTATAGCAGTGTCAAGAGGATGGAACTTGAGGCAATTGGACATATAAAATGCTTTCTTGCATGGTATTCTTGAAGAAGAAGTATTCAAGGCTCAACCACCTGGGTTTGAGGAAAAGAAGCACCCCGAATATGTCTGTAAGTTGAATAAGGCATTGTATGGGTCGAAACAGGCTCCTCGAGCTTGGCATTCAAGACTCTGCAGAAAACTACAAGAAATTGGGTTTGTCTCATCAAAGGCAGATGTCTCATTATTCATCTACAATAAAGATGGAATTACAACTTATATGCTCATTTACGTAGACGATATAATTGTTGTTAGCTCCTCGGATCAGTTCACAATCACTCTACTTCAAAAGCTGAATTCCGAATTTGTAGTTAAAGATTTAGGAAAGCTTCGTTATTTTTTGGGAATACAAGTTGATTACAGTTAGGGAGGCATCATTTTGACTCTAAAAAAATATATTAATGACATTTTGCAAAAGATGGGCATGAGTAATTGTAAGTCAGTGAGCACTCCAATGACTACTTCACAGAGATTGCAGAAAGATCAAGGAGAAGCCTTGGATGTAGATGAAGCTTTCAAATATCGAAGCACTGTTGGAGCCTTACAATACCTGACACTCACACGTCCTGACATTTCTTATGCAGTAAACAAGGTGTGTCAGTACTTATATTGTCCAACAAAGATACATTGGATTGCTGTGAAGAGGATATTAAGGTACTTGAAGTATACAAATTATTTTGGTTTAACTATTTGAAAGTCAAATTCAACATTGCTTAGTGCCTTTTCGGATGCGGATTGGGCAGGCTGTGCTAAAGATAGAAGATCAACCGGAGGCTTTGCTGTATTTTTTGGCCCAAACTTGATATCTTGGAGCTCCAGGAAGCAATCTACAGTCTCTAGATCCAGTACCGAATCAGAATACAAGGCTTTGGCCAATGCTACTGCAGAATTAATTTGGGTTCAATCTATACTTGGTGAATTGGGAGTTTATCATATCAGACCACCTTGTTTGTGGTGTGATAATTTGGGGGCAACGTATCTCTCTGCAAATCCAATGCTTCATGCAAGAACAAAGCATATAGAAGTTGATTTTCATTTTATGAGAGAGAGAGAGTGGCAGCAAAAGCATTAGAGGTTCAATTTATATCGTCCCAGGATCAAATTGCTGATATTTTTACAAAGCCCCTTCCAGAATTTTCAGAGTTACGGCACAATCTGAATCTGCGTTCAGTCAGATTAGATTGAGGGAGGCTATTGGAAGTTTTGAGTTACCAGTTTGTTAAAATCTTTGACTTAGTTGTGGTAATCCCTAGTTTTTAGGTTTCAGTTAGATAGTGGCGCATATTTCTTGTTTCAGTTTTTCTGTTCTTAGTTTTACTGCTAGTATAACAAGTCTGTACTGTGTAGTATATTGACAATATAAAAATCGTGAAGACCTGCACTTGAAAGGTATGTGGGTCATTCTCTTCTCTGAACATACAACTTCTCTAGCAAACTTTATAATGCCAACCAAGGTTCCGATGAGTTCAAGCCATTCAGTCACCGACTTCCGGAATTCAAGTTCCGGTATTGCAACGTTTTTTAATCCAATAGACATGGCATTGCTCTCAGCTGTGAAGAATGACATTTTTGTTGTACAAGCATCAGGCAATACAGGACCATCACCCAAAAGCATGTCTTCTTTCAGTCCTTGGATTTTCATTGTTGTTGCCACATCTCATGATAGAGTCTATACAAACTCTATCATACTTGGGAACAACATAACTATTCCCAGAGTCGGACTTGCCTGTAATTTTTATCATATAAAGTTGCTGCTTGCATACATTTCCTTGGCATCAGGTATACGTGTTTTGACAACACTAGAAAGTAAAAACATAAAGTATGTACATATAATTGTATTGAACTGCATAATTATTTAGGTGCAGTAAGTCTACCACTTGTACTGAGCGAAAATCAGATCCGGAGGGAACTAACTAAATGAATATTGACTATAGGCGAGAAAGTAGAAAAGAAATATGCAATTCCATGCATTAAGCCATGCTAGTGAAACTTTTACAGTAATGGCATAAAGGGAAATAAGTTAATTTTCTTGAATGAATTCACTTGTTCATTTGTATTTCAGTCTTGCTAGAATTCTACAATGTTTCTGCACTTCTGTTTAAAAATGAAAAGAAATAGAATAAACATATATATATTTCTTTTATGTATCTTTCTAGGACCTAATGATAAATTTAAGATGTTGAAGAACGTTGCACCATATCTTTCTTGTTTTCTTGTTGATTGAATATATCTTGTCATTTTGTACAAGCCTTGAGTCATCTTAGTCTCTAATATTGTTTTTCTTTCTTTAGTGGTGGTGACATAGATAATATGGAAGGACTATTTGTCCCTCTCTGAATCTCTTAAATCTTGATGTTCTGTAGCTTTACGATTCAATCACTCTACTTTGTTGAAAGAAGCTTCTGTCAAGAAAATTATTTAAGTCGATGGTCTTTTAGTAGACTAGGATTCTAGTTATAATTAATTTAATAGAACATCAGTGCCTGCAATATGAGATTTAGGGGGTGCTTGTTTGGGGGGTATGAAAAAAGGGGTATGAGTATGGAATGAAAATTGATGCTTGGTATGAACCTATCATTGAAGATCTAAGAGTTTCATTCCTTAGTTTTGGGCAATCCTCTATTCCTCTCATAATCTAGAGGAATGGAAGAGAGGAATGTTATGAGAGGAATGAGAGTGATTGGTATGTTTTTAATTTTTTATATATAGAGGATAAATAAAAGATATAATTTTGAGTCAAATAACTTCATAAGTAAAGCTTTAATTTCAATAATCAAATTTATAGTGAAACCAATTAAATAATTAATTACGCTAT
>JANIIA010000002.1:3719642-3729995 GCA_027478495.1 Erythroxylum alaternifolium
CCACGACTCGAACCCTTGACCTCAAGGTTTTGTTGCACTTTAAGTGCACGCCTCTTACCAATGAGCCATTCCTCCACACCGTAGCGATCCGGCTTAGGTCCGAATGCTACAACTATACTAACTGATTCTATGTATCTGGCAAATGGACCTTTTCAAATCCTAAAAAATCATGTTTGTCATGATATTCTCCTCCACAGTCATATCTGACGCTCTGAATGGATTTTTCCAATTGGTTATCACCCTTTAATCTTTAAGCAAAAACACATAACTATAATGGGAATAATAATCACAAATGTCAGAAAACTTTTGAATTGCATAATGCAACTGTATAAAGTCTTCTGATTTCCTTATGTATCAAACTCAACAAGTCAGAAGCAAGAGTTGACCTTAATATCCTTGTTAGTCAACTTACCCCTGCAATAGCCAATACATGTTTCCAGATCATCATAATCTAGAATTGAGATAATGCTTTCATTAATCAATCTCTCAACCCTAACTCGAAAAATGTGGCTTAAACTTTTATATCACACCATGTATGACTTTTCATTCATCAGGTTCCTTCATTTCATGACTTGTTTAGCAAGATACGAAGAAGCGTATATCTAATTCGGGGTAAGACGCTTTCTATACAAACTGTATAACAATAAAGTTGTAACATTATGTTTTGCATTAAACACAACTGTAAGACAGAAGCATTAAATAAAAAATGTCAACTTTCTTTATCCAAAATTGATCTAAAGATCATATATAAAATGTGTCGTGTAAAAACCTAAATGAACCTCACAGCATGGTTTATCTTATACATTCCCCATCAGATTTTTCATCCATTCCTTCATTGCTGTCAATCATTAGCTCCTCCTTCTCTTTATTTGGCTTTATCCTGGATATGAACTCTTGCACTATAGAAGCATCTTGATCAGATACTCCACAATATAGTCACCAAATACTTAATGCGACTATCGCAAATCAGATTCATAAATTGACAAGCCAAGAAGTTATTTGATAGTCATGATCTTTCCTTCTAGGCCTTATACTGCTGGCTTCTTTGTATCCCTAGGACCTTCACCAACACTGGATTGACCAGCATCAGCATATGGAAAAGATTTAGTCTTTCTACCTTTGATCTTAGTGTGCTCATCTTTGCCTTCCCTTTAGTTGCTTTAAGGACTGTAGGAGTAATAAACTTGAGTTTCTCCTCCTCAGCAACACAATGGGCAATCAAAGCATTGAATTCTCATTCCTCATCTTGCGATTGAAATGTCATCACTAGATTTCTTAACTCTGAAGGGAGTACATTCGGAGTCTGGTGAATTATGAAGAAATTAGGAATAAGAATGTACAATATCTTCAAGCTACTCTGAAGATGGATCATTCTTGATATGTACTTCTTACTCCCCTTTTCTCCTGTATACTTTATAGAGAATAATTTTTTATTCAAGGCAATTATCTCAACACTAGATGAGATTGCTTACCTATAGGAGACTTTTCCAATAAATTACAGTGTTATGTCTGTGTCTGGAAGTTCACTAAGCAGATGGTTAGGTACAGATCTCTTAATGGTCATCAGACATAATCTGTCAGACCGATTCTGGGCTTCATAGGCTGCTTTATGAGCTTTCGAGTTCATGGATGTAGATAGAGATGACCTATGTATCTTTATGGCCATATCAACCTCAGTTATTTCCATAGTATTCAATACATCCCCTGTCCTCTTCTTTCTATTGAAACCGGTAAGGTTTCAACGGTGACACTGATTTTATTGTCTGAAAAGGTGACTCTAAGTAACTTTGATTAGATTAGCACAAATGTAGGACAACGGCGATACTGAAAGCCATTAAACAGTATTTTTCTTGAAAATTCGGTCACACATATTATGAAACACCTGTGGGATGAATGCATAATATATGTAGCTAGATCTCCATACATAAAAGCGATCAGAGTACAAACCATCAACTCTCATGACACTACTACCTGTGGGCGAATAGATCATTCAAGTAACGATTTTCCTCTACAAATACCTTTATGTACATCTCAAAATCTTATGTAAGGCCAACACCTATGAGTAGAATAACCAAACATGAGACCAAAAACATCCCCTAATGTGTAAGCAGAACAATTCAAAATGCTGACTCGAAAGGTCACTGTAGTGACTACATCCTTACCAACACTCAAAAAGTCCACTAATACAAAAGATATATCTTTATGTCATCTTCACATTTTTTATGGACATATGGTATGTGACAATGTACCTTCAATAATTGCAAAAATCCGAATGCACAGTCTCATTGTCACGCACCTGTGCTGAAGACACTCTCCGAAAACTTTATTTGAGACTTTCTTAAAAGAAAAATCTCAGTAGAGTGACTATTGTGCATTGCTTGATACCGAACGGATTGCCCGAGACACAAGAACCTCATGTATCTCCCTTATGGCAAGTTCGTTGCATGAAAATTCACTCAAAAATGGTTTCAAAATGTCTCAATTCCTTTTCTGATTAATTATTATGCAATTCTGAGCCTTGAATATGAGAACAGAGACACGAAAAATTGAAGTATCTCCCTCAAGTGATGTCCGAAGCATGAAAATTTACTCAAAATCGAATTCAGAATACCTTAATTCCTTTTTCTGGAGTTAAACTTTAATTTATTACTAAAGTAATAAATCCAGAAAAATGGAAAAACTAACTTAATAAATTTTTCGAACTCGAAAACTGACCCAAAACACCTTGGGATACCCTAACTGGAAATCTGAAATTTTTGTATTTTTGTTTTTTTCTTTCGGATTTCACCGTACGTACGTTGACTTCAGTGTGCTGACATCGCGCCCTCTGTCAGCCGAGCGTCTGCGCAATTGGCTCGTGTGGAACATGTGCCAGTGCAGATGCGCTGGAAACTCGTCTGGCACGTGACGCAAGAGACGCGTTCACCGACGCTGCACGCGCCAGACAAGCATCCAGCGTCTATTGGGCCACGTGTCGGCGTGTGCAACACATTGCCGCACCCGTTTCACTGTGCACGGTCGGGCGCGTGTGGCACATGCGCCTGACAGTGCGCTGATCCTCGCCAGAAAAAGACTGTTTTTGGCGAGTTTCGGGACAATTTTTTGACTTTCTGGGCTCATTTTCAACTCGTTTCTCAAGGTTAAACATATGTACACTACTTTCATGAAATAAAAAGAAAGAAAAAATCGAGAAACAGATGCTAACTCTCCGAAAACCTTACGGAGAGAAAAACCAAAAAATCTCTATTTTTAACGACCCTTTTACGCCACCTTTCTGATACCATGTGTAATACGTAATGATACCTTAACTACGTACCCCGGATCGAACGTGAAAAGGCAAAAAAAAGGAAAAATATGAAAATACCTGATTTTCGATTCTAAAATTTCAACCGAGTTTTCCAAAGGAGAAACGATCCCAAATCTACCGCCGTCTTTACTGAAATCCATCACTGAGACGCAGGCTAGGTCTTTTTAGTTTTCTCAAAATGTAAGCTCTCTTTACTGGTCAAAGATTCTTTATGTTTGCGATTGATATAAGCAACTGCAGGAGACTTTAACCTATTTATATAACTTCCTTATTAGGCTTCCCATCACAAGGTCGATATAGACCAGGTCCACATTAAAAGAGATCTATTTTCTACCTAAACTTCGACACATTGATTTATATCATTTATTGAGTCACTTTATTATCTTTATCTAGATCAAATTACATAACTTAAACGATAATTTATTTAAAAATCTAAATTACAATTAATAACTGTCCCCTGTATAGAAAATTGACAAAATTACCCTTGGGGTTAAAAATGTCTTACAGTTATGTTACAAATCGCACGACTGCAGAGTTAGGTGGTAAATAGCAATCTGGAAATATAGTGGGTTGATGATAACAAGGTATCAATTTCGTGCCAAAAACTACAATAACAGGGCAATGCAAGTACAAGAGCAGTGAAATCCCACCTCACGTCGAGTCCCTGAGTTGGAAGTACGAACAGGACGTCCAGTCAAGTGGGAGCCAAATAGAAAAGAATGAAATTCAAGAAATCAGAGCATATAATTTGATTAAAAGGAAATCATGAACCTTCATCTTCATATTTTGAATTATTTTGAAAAAGAAGACATCCTTAAACCTCGTAACGTACTAACATGATATAACATGAACTTTCGTGCACCTATCAACAACAACAGGCGTTGGACAGGCTTCAAATATTCTATACTCCCTCCCTATTACAATCCCAGAATTTCATGTTAAAACAGAGCCAACCTAACATAATAGCTCACAGCTTTGCAGGTTTTGGAAAAATGTCAGGAGTGAACTTCTGCGCAGCACTCAGGCTACCCTTAATCTTCAAGGCACCCCTGCAAATCCAAACCATTATAAGTAAATCATTTACCAAACAGGTTGAAGTAGAATAGAGTGACAACAACAGCCAAAAGTCATACCTCATGAATGCTATCTGAGGATTGAGCTGACCATTAGATAGCTTGAAGAAATCATCATCCTTTAAAGAAAAGGTAGCGTCAGGCTTTCCTCCTTCATATGGCCCTGGGTTCATAGCAATTGAACAATCAATTACTGTCTTAGAGCTGCCAGAAAAAACACTGAAACCGAAGAAAATGATGGAATCCTTGCAATCTTTCAGTGAACCCACCAGAACGTCAAATAATCAACACTAAAATATTGAATTAAACATAAAAAGTACGGAATTATATATATAATTCTCATCTCTATGGTTCAGAACCCCGGAAAGTCCACATTGGGATTGAAGACATGAACTGACAAACCATAAGAGATTCAAAATAATTTCCGTAATGCAGTTAAGCAAGAACAGTCAAAATAGGAAAAGAAAAATCAAATCTTGGAAATTGCTAACCTTTGGTAACCTCTCCTTTCTTAAAATCAATAGTATAAATCACTTCATTGACCCCGATTTTCTGCGCCACCGACAACAACAACTCAATAATCTCAACCAAACCCAGCAAGCGAAAACCGGTAAAGAAAAAAAAAAGAAAAAAAAAGCCAGGACACGGCACCTTAGGGGCGATATTGAACTGGTAAACAAGATTGATCTTCTTCTTGATCTCGGCACCCTCATCTGTCTCGAGGAACCTCTTCAAGAGCTCGAAGATGGAGTCACTCTTAAGCTCAGTTCCCATGTCAACACAGAATGGAGATAGCGTTTCGCTTCTTCTCTACTTATAGAAGGAGAGAGGAGGCGGTGTGTTGGTGAGGGACTTTAATGGCTGTTTTATGAAGGCAGTTGAATAATTGAGTACCGAAGTAACTATAGGATAACATAGGATTGGGATTCGTAGTGTTTACATTAAAAGTGAAAAGCCCTAAAATATCATATTATTTACAGAGAGCACATCACACGCTTATCAATGTTTTCTATTCTTGACTTGCAGACATTTGTGAGCTGTCATTTTATATTATGTGTGATTTATTATTTTAGATTTTTTGTTTTAATGGATTCGATTGATTCATTAAGCATTAAAATAATTTAGGGGTGCGAGATAAGTTTCCTTATAATCAAATTTTAAAATTCAAAAATAAAGGATATATCGTACTCTTAGTATTTATTTTGATAATTATGGGTTTCAATCCTAACAGCTGTCGTGCCAACTCCTTAACTGCCTTGATTGTTATTTGATAGACATCATACGCTATCGTCGGTGACACAAAAAGATCATTTGTACCTCTTTTACACGAAACTTTGATACTAAAATTTGGAAAATCGCAAGTCGTGGAGTGAAGATTGTAAATGAAAGAAAAGATTCATCATGGTGTTGTAAGACTTGATCCCCTTTCTTCGGTACTAAGAACGTGGGCTTACATGACAGCAACGTGACAAAGAAAAGAATCCTACAGGCATGAAACAGATCAGGAAGGTTTCATGGTAAAACAAAAAAAGAATGGTAACAAGTTACAAGTCGGATATTAAATTTTTTTTATAAAATAACCTAATTTTGACATAAGTAATAAGATGGGTACTTTTAACTCGAATCAAGTTGATCTATTAATTTCATATTTTATCATATTGGATTAAATTTTTCCTATAGAGCAAAATGTTGGCATATTAGTATGTATATAGTCATAAGTTAATAGTGGTGAAAATGACGATGCTCTATTAGGCGTGTAACATTATTAGAAAAAATAAGGTCAAGAAATAAATTAAAGACAACTAGTATTAATGAAAATTTAAAAGAAATAAGAGTTAGGTGATTTAGATATGTCAAGACTAAATATCTTAACGCTTTAATGAAAAGATACGAGAGAATTGTACTTAAGAATTATAAGAAAAAAAAAGAAGGCGTAAAAATAACCCGATGGGGAGGATGAGAGGTATTGAAACATACCGAAAATGTGACCCTTAATAAAAAATTTTAACGTATTATAATACAGGCAAAGGATCTCGCATAAATAAGTATATTTTTTTTGTCTTATGTTTCGTATTTAGGTAAAAAATTTTGAGTAATTATTTCATTTAGTTATTTAGCCTTATTATTTTCTTACTTACCCTAAACATTTTCTTGTAATAACGTGTTTATTTTATTTATTTGTTATTTGTTTATGTATTTATTTACTTATTTTATTTTTTATTCTTTACTTTGTTATGTATTTACTGTATTATTTATTGAATTGCTTATTTTATATTTTTAGTTGTATGTAATTATTTTTATTTATTTATTTATTTTGGGTCTAATCTTAAATTTATTTTTAATTATTATTACTTTATTATTTTAATACGTATCTTTTATTAAAATTTATTTATTTATTTCATTTTTATATATATTAAGAATAATGTTGTGTAATTTTGAACTTTTGCATTTTAGCGTGCTTTTTACTAAATTGTTATTGTTGTAGGATTGAACCGTTTTTGCCAACTTGACATGGCACGTTGTCATAAAACTTAGGGCAAAAAGGATTAAGGAACGAACCTTTGTTTTGTTAGTATCAATCGGTACTCGTAGTAATATAGTTAATAGATAGAGACGGCTCATTTAGCTTGATCTTGTTATATATGACCAAACACTTGTCCGGTTGTCCTTGTTTCCACTATACTCAATTCTCATTAAACAGTGTCCTGTTTTTTAACCAAACAAGGAAAGGATGTTCGTCGTTCCTTCTGATAATATCCCTAATTTTGTTTTCTCATTACATTTTCTCGATGTAATAAGCAAGGAAAACGCAGCCATAAATACTTGTTTCTTTTTACCATGTTCATGGGACTCAGTCCAACGTCATTTGTCTCGTCTACCGAGTGCTGAACCGGAAATGCCAATTGAAGAAGCTACGGGTAAAAGAATAACGTTGGGCTCCTTTTGTTGGTTACCCATGTATTGATGGGTCTATTGAGTACTGCAATAGCCCAATAGATCCCAGACTATGGAGGAAGTGATAGAGAAAAGGAATTACAAGCAAACATTAATTAAACAAGTTTAGAGGTCTTTTGGATAGGATATGGGTATGTGGACACGGCACTTCGTGTCATCTGCTCATTCGAAGCTTTCTTCGGTTCCTGCTGGATATGGCAGAAGTGCCCGAACACTTTCCCGTCAACTGCTGGAGGTAATATATTCAGTTTTCGGTGTTCACTTTCCCCATTTCAGAAAAAAATTTACGAGATTATGCTAAATGTCCCTCCTGTCTATATTTTACTGTTGGAATCGGAACTAGCGTCGGGTGAGTGTGACCTTTTTGATTTGCATGTATGAACATGTATCGGGGACTTTTCGACGGAGAGAACAACTCAAGACTGTAGCTTTCTAAAACGATACGTGTCAATTACTTTGTATGCATCTTATGCTAAACTGTTTGATGAATCTGATGTTTCAGGTTTTTGAACTGTTCAAGTACTGAATGTCTGAGATGATGGAATAAGAAAAAGGTGCATGAAGTGGAACATCGGGAAAATAAATCACTTGATGCTTACTTCTATTTCTGTTCTTGGATGTTCTTCATTTGAAGCACAATATAAGGTTTATAGAGTCTACAGATTACTATTTTGGAAGATCCTCGCATGTTGCCATGCAAAAGCAGAATATACTCAATTCCAAGGGCTCTTTCGGTTTTGGAATAAATCCTGAAAGACAATTTCACCATACAATTCCTTACATACTTCCAAGCATTGGTCGCAATCCAAGCAATCCGAAATTATCTTTTAAGAGACCTGATATTCGTCCTATCACTAAATGGGTGTGCCAGGGTTTTCTGAATGACAACGACACTTCTCTACCTGGAAAAATTAAAGGAATGACAGGTGAAAATTCAGGTGAATTATCTGCAGAAGATGACGATCTCTGTCCTGTGGATTGTGTTAGGGAATTTAAGACCGATGAGGAGTTCTATTCAATCCTGGAAAAGGCCAAAGAAACTGGTTCTTTAGTGGTGGTGGATTTTTATCGAACATCTTGTGGAAGCTGCAAATATATAGAGCAGGGATTTTCCAAATTATGCAAGACTTCTGGTGACGAACAGGCTTCTGTAGTTTTCTTAAAGCATAATGTGAGTATCAACTGACCCGAATTTACCCAGTTTTCAGAATCGTTAATGCGTCAACAGTAATCAACGAATGGGTATGAATGTTTGGAGATTATCTTTAACTTATGTGTTAGATACACAGCCAAGAAAACAAAAGAGCAGGACAACTGTGATCAGTTATTGAATAATAAAGTGTACAATCACATGAAGTAAAGAATGATACCAACCTGAAATGTTGATTTGTTGTCCGTCTTGGACTCTCCAGGGCATTGTTCAGGCTTGTCGTGTTTTCTCTGCCATCAGTTTTTAAACATGAGTTCTTTTACAAACTACATAGTATTAGAATGTTATGTAAGTGTAACTTAAACAAGAATCAGGTTCTCTTTGTGCTACTCTTGGCAGGTTTTCGATGAGTATGATGAGCGGTCTGAGACTGCGGACCGATTGCGAATCAGGGTAATGTAGCAGAGTTCAGAATTCTGTTATTTCAGGAGGAGATGTCTAAGATCGTACCTTCTCTTGGTATGATAATTAACGTTAGCTAACTTGAATTGATGCAGACAGTGCCTCTTTTCCACTTCTATAAAGATGGAATTTTGTTGGAAGCCTTTCCTACCAGAGATAAAGAGAGAATTACAGCTGCCATTACCAAATATGCATCATCTACATCACAAGACACCTAATTTAGTTCATTGATGCCAAAAATGGTTATTTTATGGACTGATGTTGAACATGAAATGTAATAAGACTATTAAGTTTGTTGTTGTGTTATTAGAAAATTTTAATAAAAATTGAAATTAATTGTTGAAGACGTTATTACGATGCCATTATTTTGTAAACTAAGACTATCATTATATCATTGCTCCCTATAGCATGACTAAAACTTTAATCTTGCATATATAAATATACCCGTTAGTTTTTTTTTTTCCTATGATTGTTAGTTGCAGCTTTTACCATTGAAATTATTTAAACGGTCTTCTGAACTTGCAATTTTTACCACAAAGGAAGCTCTACTGCTTGAGATGCTTGTTAGAAGCTGGCTTGAAGCCCATTAGATTAAGAACACAGTCTAGTCTTGTACAACTGAACATAAACATACCAGTCCAGCCTCATCTTTTTCAGTCTTCTTCCCCGATATTTAGGAAGAGTAAACCATCGCTGATGTGGAGATTTAATTATTGTGTTTTATAAGTTAGGTTCTCTTTATTTATTTAATTATTGTCTTTTACTTTTATTATAACTACAAAGACGTTTTTATCCTTGTTATTAGGTTTTAGGTCATTATAACTCATATAAATATTTCTTTATTGTATTGCGAAAGAACCTTTTGCCTATTTTCAATCAAAATACTATATTTCTCTTAAAGTTTTCGTCTACCTTTTGAGTTCTTTGTAGATCTTGAATTAGCTCTGCGTTTTCTGTACTCTTGGATTAGAGTACTGCGTTTCCGCATTGCGTCAAGTAGTATCAAAGCCTTAAAAAACCAAGGTTTGTTTGTCTGATAATGGCCAACACTAATGACGACATTCGTGGGTTACTCAAAATTTGGGAGTCAATTCACAATATGGAACAGCAGCCGACGTTTATTTAGGACCAGTTGCAAGTGTTGTTGCGAGGAGACATCACAAGAAGATTGAAGAACCAGTTGTTAGGGAAGGTGACCTTGCGAGGCATCCTCAGATTCAAAATCTCGCGTCATGGAATAATGAGTAGATATCTCATCTTTTAGCGGAGATCTGGATATTGAAGGCTTTCTTGATTGGTTAGCGGAGGTTGAGAGATTCTTCGATTATACGGAGGTTCGAGAGGATAGGAAAGTGAAGTTGGTGGCCTACCATCTAAAAAAGGGAGCTTCTGTATGGTGGGAGCAG
>JANIIA010000002.1:3730095-3741737 GCA_027478495.1 Erythroxylum alaternifolium
AGCAGTTGCGGGAGTCAAGAAGGAGAGAAGGGCGGAATCCGGTTTCTTCGTGGAGGAAGATGAAGCAATTGTTTATAGGGAGATTCTTACCACCAGATTATGAGCAGTATATTTTCGGCATGTATTTATCATTGTCATCAAGATGGTCGTAGTGTCCATGAATATACAGTAGAGTTTTTTAGGTTGGTAGCTCGCAACCAGTAGTCTGAATCTCAACCTCAATAAGCCCCATGCTACTTGAGAGGGTTGAGATCTAATATAAGGGAGAAGATAGGAATCCAGATGGTGCTTACAGTGCAAGATGCGAGAAATTTAGCAATGAAAGCTGAATCTATACTGAATGAGAAGCAACGGGAGTTTAAGCGCTATATAGGTGAGAAGAGTCTAGGCGATAAAGAAAAGGAGATGGTAACTGCAACCCCTATGAGGAGTAATGTTGGCAAGGGAAGCACTAATGGGGGAAGCTCAAACAAAGTAGCTCCAACAACTTCCAAAACCGCTAATCCGTATACTAAACTAGCTCCATCAAAGTGTTACAGGTGCGGCGAGCTAGGACACAAATCTAATGAGTGTCCAAAAAGGAAAGCAGTAAACATGGTAGAACAAGATAAAGAAGATGATGAAGAGGAAGTGTGTGGGCCTGAAGGTGATGGTTGGGAACAACAGGGAGAAGAGGATGAGGAGACGTATGTGTGTGTCGTCAAAAGACTGATGATATCCCGCAAAAAATATGATGATTTGCAAAGACATAAGCTCTTCCGTACGAGGTGTTTGGTGCTAGAGAATTTATGTGAGTTGTTAATTGATGGAGAGAGTCAGGAAAATATTATAAGTACAGCTACTGTGAAGAAGTTAAAGTTGACTACCGAGCCACATTCAGATCCTTATAGCATTGTGTGGATCAAAGAGGTTGGACAGATTCTGGTAAAAGAACGATTTAAAGTGAATTTCTTTATTGGAAAGTATCAGGATGAGCACTACTGTGACATAGTAGAGATGGATGCATGTCAGATCCTGTTGGGAAGACCATGGTAATTTGATGTAGATGCGATGTATTCGGGAAGGAAAAATACATACCATTTTGTAAAAGATGGCGTAAAGTATACTTTAGTACTTTTCAGTAGTGTGAAGTCTCAAGGTAAGATCCAGAAGCCTTTGTTATAGGTAGAGAATAATCGAGGCAAATTTATTGGTGAGATTAAGGAAACAAAAGATGTGCATATGTTATTAGTTAAAGGGGAAGAGCTAGTAGAAAGCAAGCCCGAGCATGTGGTACCTCAAGAAGTGCAATCTATATTGGAGGAGTTTGCAGATATGACTCCAGAGGATTTACCAAAGGGATTGTCGCCTATGCGCGATATCCAGCACCATATTGACTTGGTTGCAGGAGCTAGCTTGCCTAATCTGCCTCATTATAGGATGTGCCCAAAAAAGAATGAAATTTGTACGGGAAAAAGTAGAGGAGTTGATAAGTAAAGGCCATATTTGGGAGAGTATGAGTCTATGTGCAGTGTTAGCATTACTTACGCCAAAAAAGGATGGGACTTGGAGGTTATGTGTTGACAGTAGAGCGATCAACAAAATCACTATTGGCTATAAATTTCCCATTCCGAGATTTGATGATATGTTGGATCAGCTAAGTGGAGCCATTATTTTCTCTAAAATTGATCTTCGGAGTGGATACCATCAAATAAGAATAAGGCATGGAGATGAGTGGAAAACGACTTTCAAGATAAGGGATGGTTTATATGAGTGGTTCGTCATGCCTTTCAGATTATCTAATGCTCCTAGCACTTTTATGCGTCTTCTGAATCAGGTGTTGCGACCTTTCATCGGTAAGTTTGTAATTGTTTATTTTGATGATATTCTTATCTATAATAGATATATTGAAGAGCATGTGGGACATTTAAGGCATGCATTCGAGGTCTTAGGAGAAAATCAATTATACGCCAATTTGAATAAATGCCTATTTATGTTGGAGAATTTACTATTCTTCGAATATATTGTGGGAAAAGATGGCATCCGAGTGGATAAAGATAAAGTAAAGGCCATTAGAAATTGGCCTACACCGAGAACCGTTGGAGAAGTGAGGAGTTTTCAAGGTTTGGCGACGTTCTGTAGGAGGTATATTATGAATTTCAGCAGCATTGTAGCTCCTATTATGGACTACCTGAAGAAAGGGAAGTTTAGATGGGAAGAAGAGCAAGAACAAAGCTTCGCTGTTGTCAAGGAGAAACTATGTACAACACCGGTCCTAGTCTTATCAGACTTTGAAAAGTTATTTGAAATAGAGTGTGATTCAAGTGAGTAGGTATCGGGGCAGTATTATCCTAAGAGAAAAGCCTGTGGCATACTTCAGTGAGAAACTAAGCGAGACAAGGCAAAAATAGGCTACCTATGATAAGGAATTCTACGCCATTGTGAGGGCTTTGAAGATATGGGAGCACTACTTAATTGGAAAGGAGTTTATTCTTTATACCAATCACCAAGCATTGAAGTATTTGGGAAGTCAGAAGCAATTGAGGACCAAGATGCATGCTAGATGGTCAACTTATATTGACAAGTTCTCCTATAAACTTATCCATAAAGCTGGGAGAAACAATGTAGTGGCAAACTCATTAAGTCGACGAGTAGCCATGATCAAAATGCTAACAGTTGAGATTGAAGGTTTCAAATACTTGAAAGACTTGTATACTAACGATGAAGACTTCAAAAGAATATGACAAACTTGTCAAGGAGAGAAGTCGTACAAAGACTACCACATTCATGATGGATTCCTTATAAGAGGTAATCAACTATGACTCCCGCAAACATTAAAGAGGGAGAAGGTAATTAGAGGCTTACACGGAGGAGGGTTAGCTGGATACTTAGGCAGAGACAAAATACTTGAGGAGTTACATAAAAGGTTTTTTTTGTCCTAAATTAAGGAGAGACAATGTTGCTATTGTTTTTAGGTGCAAGATTTGCCAAAATTATAAAGGCCACGCATCCAACGCGGGTTTATACATACCATTACCTATACCTGACAATATTTGGGAAGACCTTTCCATGGACTTTAGACTAGGTTTACCAAGAATGTAAAGAGGCATGGATTCAGTTTTCGTGGTGGTTGACAAATTCTCTAAGACGGCGCACTTTTTACCATGTAAGAAGACATCAGATGCAATAGCCATTGCTAAACTGTTCTTCCGAGAGGTGGTGAAGCTCCATAGGATTCCAAAAACAATTACTTTTGATAGAGACACTATATTTCTGAGTCATTTATAGAGAACTTTGTGGGGTATGTTTGATTCATCCTTGAAGTATAGTAGCACAGCTCACCCATAGATCGATGGACAGACTGAAGTAGTGAATAGGATTCTAGGAATTTAGTGTGATGTATTTGTCATGATAAGCCGAAGAAATGGGATTTTTCTTATCGCACAAGTTGAATTTGCCTACAATAATGTTATCCATAACTGTATCGGTTGATCTCCATTCTCTGTGATTTGCACTAAGGTACCAAATCATGTACTAGACCTTATTCAATTACCTAAAAATGTTAACATCTATGCGAGTGCAGCCAAGTTTGTTAACGAAACACAAGAAATACAAGTCGAGATGAAGGTACGACTTGAAAAAGCTAATGCAAAGTATAAGACTAATGTGGACCCACATAGGAAGAATCAAGTGTTTGAGGTGGGAGAAGAAATAATAGTGTTTATGCACAATAAGAGGATTACTGAACATCACCACAAGTTGAAAGCCAAGAAGTATGGATTATTCAAGATTGTAGAGAAAATTAATGACAATACATATATCGTTCAGCTACCTTCGTGAATGGGTAACATCAATCTAATCTTCAATATTGCAGATATTTACCCCTACTTATGAGAGTGCAAGTTAGGTTATCCAGAGTATAACTTGATGTCAGGTTCTTTACAAGTGGAAGAGACTAATGCAGAGCTTTAATTATTGTGTTTTATAAATTAGATTCTATTTATTTATTTAATTCTTGTGTTTTACTTTTATTATGACTACAAGGACATTTTTATCTTTTTTATTAGGTTTTAGGACATTATAACTCATATAAATACTTCTTTATTGTATTACAAAAGAATATTTTGCTTATTTTAATCAAAATATTATATTTCTCTTAAGGTTTTCGGCTAATTTTTGAGTTTTTTGTAGATCTGATTAGATTTGTGTTTTCTGTACTCGATTCCCGCACTGCATCAATTGCAATCTCCTTCCCCGTAACTTAAAAAAGTGAAAGGTGAGTTAAAGTACAAGATAATCTCGTTACCGTCCGGAAAATAATCTCCCAAGTCTGAACATTTATAATCGTTATCCAGGATGCTTTCTGGTTTTGGTGAAAACGGAAAGTGAAGACATGGGCTTCCAAAACATGAAGGATGACATTAGCGGAGATTATTTTAGTGCACAGCTCTTACATGTGGCCAAGGTAATTGGCCACTGCAATGATTTGTCCGCGACAAGGTCTCTGAAACTTCTTCAAAATATCATCATGAATTGGTGACTAGATTACTCCTTACCAGTATTAAGGATTTCGAGTGTCTGGTAGCCACATCTTAGTTGTGTCCAAATCCAAAATCAAGCATGAGTCAAGTAGCTCGCAACAATTTTTTCTTCCAGTTAATTTGTTTTACTCTATTGTATATCATCTCATTCATATATTTACGTAAGAATTAAAAAAAAAATGTGTGGATGACATAGTAAGAATAAGAAAAAAAAGGGGTTAACCACCGCAACAGAGGTCTCTGTTCGTTTTTGGGGTGCTCTCCAGACGATAGCCGACCAACCAATTCAATTTTTGTATATGGAAACGATGAGTCCTTTCCAAACAAACCAATAGAAGTTAAACAAGCGGCTATCTAGCAGCCTCTGAGTATGGCCCTCAGGATGGGCAAGCAAGCATGGTCGTTCTTCCTTGTCAGACTCGTGGTATATGTGAACATGAGATTTGTCAAAATCTCAAATTTTTGTGGGGTTCATTCCAGTCCAGAGAAATGAAAAAATAAAAAAGAAAATAAGATGTGGATACATATCTTTTCTTTGGTTCAACTTGAATCATTATAAACTATTACACCCTGAAGATAAAGATACAATCAAAATACAAATGGGGTAGAATAAATATTAGGCTTCATATAGAAAAAAAATAAAAACAAGCATTGTTATCCCCACTCCCCACTTGAATTTGCAGCTAGGAATAATGGCTGATTTGACCCTTTTTAATAAGGATTAAAAATGAGAAAAAATTAGAAAAATGAGATACAATAATAATGTAGTCAGAAGAGGAAGAGAAAAATATGGCTAGCAGGTGATAGATTCTTTCCAAAATCTCGCAGGAAGTCCGTGTACAGGCACAGGAAATGGTCTATATTGAATCCCACTTTCAGATCCTGTCACTTCCCATCTGCAACCAAAAACAGGAACACAAACAGATGTTTAGTAAATCTCATTGTGGTTTAAAAATCAGAGATTGTTACCATACAATTGTACGGTTTTGATAAATACCTGAATTTGGTGACCAAATGGTGGATCATGATAAGCATCTCCAACTTAGCAAGTTCATTCCCTGGGCAGGCATGAACTCCACTACCAAATGGCATGAACGTATTGGGTTTTGGTGCAACCTACACGATTGGAAAATGAGTGAGCTTTGCTTTTGAAGACTAAAAGACAGGGAAAGTGAAGATTCTGTTAGCCAGAAACTTTGACTCTTACCTCAAATCTGGAGGGATCAAAATTTTGAGGATCACTAAAATATTCTGGATTGTGATGAATGTTCCTGAATAAAGGCATTACCTTCCAGCCTCTGGGAATCAAGTAACCTGTCACAAAATTCATTGTCAGTCGCATTCTGAAAATGCTTCCAAATGCAAATTCAACTTGATTACCACTCTAATTTCTATTTACCTTTGTACTCCACATCTGCCACGGCTTCCCTGAAGGTGAAAGATATGATGCTTGCCATTCTTAAGCTCTCTAACACAACCTGGAACAGGCCATAGTATACCATTTGTCAGCAACTCATGCAATGATATTTCACCGGTCAGGAAAAAAAAAAAAAGTATACATATTCTCTTGGACCACTAGTATTTTGCTTTAAAGTGCTAAAACTATTCCAGGTATACTAAATTTCAGACCTTGTGAGTGAATGGCATGTTTCTTGTCTGGCTCCAAGTTATCGTTTGACCACCTTCAGCGTTAAGTTCGCAAATCGCCTTCTGTTCAGCCTGTTCAAAAGGAGAAACTTACTAACTATTGCCGATGTTAAATGCAACCAACATCTTCCATTCATAATAATTTCAGGACAAAGACAATACAGTGGGAAATAGATTAGTATCAATGCTCTAGACAATCCACCCCTTGTTTTTTGGCTTGTTCTAGATCATATCATACCTTTACAGCCTCTAGAAGTTTCCGGTTGTCGTGGAGGTACTTGACAATCCATGTCATGGCACTTGCTGTGGTGTCCTGAGCGGCGAAAAGCACTCCGATAATGTTGTCGGCGATTTGGTCGTCTGTCAAGACTTCTCCTTTCTCACTCTTTGAGTTCAGCAGACAACCCAACAAATCCTGTTCAAGTAGTTTCTTCTCTTTCCTTTCACAAATGATGTCGCTGAGAATCTTACTGAGTCTATTCCTCGCCTGAAGAACACCGATTCAGTGTAAGAGGAATAGTAATTCAGAAGCAGAAGAAAGTATCGACTTGCAACGTACTAACTAAATGCTTACCGTAAGTGCCCTTCTATAACGTGTTCCTGGAAGACTTGTTGGAAAGGAATTGTACCCTTTATCGACGATTGTGTAATTCTTTTTCAACTCTTCCTTATGATTAGCTTCCAAATGGCCGAAGATTGCCAATACACCAACTTCAAAAGAAAACTGGAACCACAGTGGTGAAGAACAGATTTCTTGAGCGCTTGCATTGGATGGTGATAGCAGTAACTAATATTAAATGATTATCGATCGAATTAAATTACTAGACAAAACAACAACCAACCCTTTTCATTTCTTGAAAGGTGCTTATAACACTCCCATGTTCCCATGAGTCTAAGGTGGAGGCTGCTATGGAGGAAATATCAACAGCCAGCTTTCGAATTGCATCAAGAGACAACGAACACTGCACGAGCTTCCTTAGACGTGAATGGTAATCCCCTTGATGAAAAAATAGAGCTGATTGCCCAATCAGTAGCTCCTTGCTCTTTGGATACGTTGGCTTAAACAAATGAGCTTGTGTCACCAGCACGAACTTAGCAGCTTCAGGGCTAGCCAACATAACACAAGGGCAACCAAGAATATGGGTCTTGAAGATTTCTCCATGCCTACAACGCCATGAACAATACATTCAATTGAAAGCAGAATAGAAATAGAATCATTTGCGGAGAGAAAAAGAGAGACTCGAAATGGATACACAACCTTTTCTGTTTGGTTGCAAAGAATACATTTGGGTCCTGAGAGTAGAGTTGAAGAGTCTCTCCAACATAAGGCCAACCCAATGAACCAGGTGGGAGTTTAATTCCTTTATTCAATCCTTTATTGTTTCTTCTTCTAAATATATGTGACAGTAAACTGATAAAGAACACTAGAACATATAGAAGAATGTAAACCATCCCTGTCCCACTCTCTCTCTTTCTCCCTCTTTACGTGAATGGTGTCAAGTAGATCCTCTATAGTAAAGAGCAGGCCTTTGCTTTGCTCGATCTTGTGACTGGGAGACGAAGATCATGTCTATTTATACAGGAGCATGGATAATAAAGACAAAAACCAAACAGCATTACCGGAACTAATATTGGCCCAAATAATTTATTATTTAATAATTAAAAAACGAACTAACAATATCTATTTTTCTTGTTAGGTTATTTTCGTAAATTAAAATAATTAATTTTTATTTAATAATAAATTAAATTAAAATTCAATTTCTTTAATGTATGATTATACTTTTCTTCTTCATTCATACTTTAAAATTTTAAGTTTTTTCAATCTTTATTGTATACAAATTTTATAACGGCTTAATATTAATTAAAATTTTAAACTTTTTATTTTATTATTTTAATCTTCAATTTAGCTAGTTTTTAAAATATTGGTATTTTTAATTACTTCTTTGTGACCAAAAAATCACAAGTTTGAGTCACGGAGGTAGCCTTTTTGTAAAATATAAAAAAAAGATTGCATAAAATTGATGTCCATCTCTCGACCCTCGCAAAGCAGGGAACTTTGTACACTAAGGATGTTATTGTTGTTGTTGTTGTAAAGTTTTGGAAATTAAACTTTTCTCCAATAATCTTAAATTTAAATATTTTCTTTTAAGTTTTATGTCATGTATTTAACCTAAATATATAATATGTAGTACTTTTCTCTAAGTCATTTAACTTAAATATTTTTTATAATAGCTTGTGTATTTTATTTATTTATTTATCTTCTTTTCTTTCTTGTTTTTATATTTATTTATTTATTTATTTTATCTTTTATTTTTGTTCTTTACCTTGTTTTATATTTATTGTATTATTTATTTTATATGTATTTTTATTTGTACATATTTATTTTTATTTTATTTTATTTTATAATTATTATCATCTTTATGCATATTTTTATTTTATTGATACTTTATTATTTAATATGTATTTTTATTACTTTTATCTTTTTGTTTTATTATATATTATTTATTTATTTAATTTTTATCCTAATTTATTATAGACAACATCTTTATTATTTAGGAGTAAATCTATGTTTAGACCTTTTTAAAAGTAGAACTTCTACTGAAAGTGTTGTTGATAATTAAGGAATTGAATTTGTTAATTTAGTCTAATTATGGACTAATCTCATAAAGTTAACTGAGTTTAGTAGTCTAAAGGAAGAAAGTATAGTGCATTAACTTTCTTTATTACATGTCCCTACTTAATTATTCCCTCTCTTCGTCGGACACTTGTGGGCTTGCGTTGCAACCACAAATCCTAACCTACATGGCCACTCTTGTCATCAGGAAAGTGGAAAATGGATAGCATATTATTTCTGATTATAGTATAAAAACATGTCTTTTGCTTGTAGTCTATACATGAAATAACAATAAGCGCATACCCCACTATTTTAGAATTCAAAGGTCCATAAATTATTACTTTAAGTTAAAGCTTTAAGCTTTTGGATGACGATAGCATAATTTGTACGAATTGACTTCAAACTACAAATAAACATTTCGACTTCTAAGTTAAAATTGCACCAACTAAATAATCAATTAGTTTATCATTTATAATATTAATACTGTTAATTATCAATTATCGATCACATAACTTTTTTTAAAATTTTACATAATATCTTTTGATATACCAATTTTAGAATTTTAAAATTGAGCTGAATAATAAGACATACGGTTCCTCTCTGGAGTGTCTTTACATGGCTCTAAATGAGGACAACCCAGCAAGTTGAAAAACAAAACAATAAGATCTTAGGTGTGGTCCAAAGATGGACATTTCTAGGAACTAAGGTCGAGGATTGAGCATTTGAAACATGTCTAAGATAAATAAATAATGTATGACAGACGAGGTGAGCTCAAGCGGGGCCATTGTTATTAGAGAATTAGAGAACATGTATAATAAATAACTTCTAGCTCTCTCTTGATTTACAACGAATAATCTAAAAGTCCCTTAATCTCTGGAATTTACAAGAAGTAATTAGACTTTGCTGAACATTTATTTATTTGTTTTATATTACATGTTACTTTCCTAATATCCATCCTTATGCACTTAATTTGAAGTCTTGACTTAGGAACACTAGCATATTTAAATTCTATTTATATCTTATATTCATCTATTATAAAACTAATTGATACATAGTGGTTAATGGAATAGAATATAACGTAATATTATTTTATCTTTTGGAATAAGGGTTTATAATAGAATAGGATAAAAGATGAGGGTTTCATATTATATCTCATTCTATCATAAACAATAAAAATAAGAAAGTTCCGATATGGGAGATTTAAGATAGAATATAAAACGACAAACATCTTTTCATTATATTATATTATAAACATTTCTTTCAAATAACATTTCACTATATTACATTATGAACCATTTCATTTATCTCAAATAATAATTTTCTAATAGTACATCCATTTATATTCCACTTTATTATATTTCATTCTATTAAAAACTTTACATCCAATCACATATAGCCTAACATAAAGGGTTTTTTCTAAAAAAATTGAAAATTAAAAAGAGTTTTTTCAAAATTTTTAAAATAAAAAAATTACTGGGATGTTCTATGTGTTTTACTCTTTTCTATATTTCATTAATTATTCAAATAAAACTTTCTGAAAGTTAATTTGATATTTTATAATTACTTATTATTTACATAGATCAAGATATATAAACATAAATTTTAATTAATGACATGTATACAAAATTTTATCCTTAAATTATTAAATTAAAAAAGTCTAAAGTAAAATTACAAGAATTTTGAAATTTTGATGGATGTAAATAATTAGGTTAATTACAAAAAAATCACAAACTTAGCCCAATTTTGTAATTATAGCTCAAACTTTAAAAAGTGACAATTAAATATTCAAATTTTTAATTTTTTAATTCTAGCTCAACATTAGTGTTTCCATTATCATTGGTGACTTGACTGACCTCGTGTTCCAAGAACCTTAATTAATAGGACACATTAACCTTAATTAGCACAAGTAATGAGAATTAATGAAATGACATCGTTTTATAATATAACTAAAACGACGTCGTTTTAGTTATATTATAAAACGATGTCATTTCATTAATTCTCATTACTTGTATTAATTAAGGCTAACGTGTCGTTTTAATAAAATTAAATCGTTTTAGTCATATTATAAAACGATATTATTTCATTAATTTTAGTTTTAATCATATTATAAAACGATGTCATTTTATTAATTCTCATTAATTGTATTAATTAAGGCTAACGTGTCGTTTTAACAAAATTAAATCGTTTTAGTCATATTATAAAACGATGTCATTTCATTAATTTTTATTACTTGTGTTAATTAAGACTAACGTGTCGTTTTAACAAAATTAAATCCCTAAATCGGTCGATTCCATCCTCCCAAATGCACACGCCCTTATTTCTCGGTTTGTTGTCGTTGTTTAATTCCTTGACCCTTTCCATTCTTGCATCGTTTTAACAAAATTAAATCCCTAAATCCGTCAATTCCATCCTCCCAAATGCACACACTTATTTCTCTGATTGTTGTAGTTGTTTAAAACCTCAACTCTTCCCATTGTTGCATCGCCATTAGTTCTCAATCTATTTTCTCCCAATACTCACACCCTTTTTTCTCTGTTTGTTGTAGTGGTTTAATCTCTCAACCCCTCCTTCCAATAAAAAGTACAAGGTTTAGGTTGTGTTTGAATTTACGGTACGGTAGAGATAAGTATTTAAAAACGCAGTCACATATTTGAATCTGCATAAACAATCGGAGATTGAAAAAAAGTACAGTGCTACTACAGAACTCAATAAGCAGAAAAAGAGTTGCGGTAGGAAACTGTTTCTACAGTAAACAATTTACTTTCGATTAATAACCTTCATTATAAGTATTATTTTTCATTATACTCTTAATTAATATGACTAATAATATATTTTTATGAAATATTTTATTTACTAAATTT
>JANIIA010000002.1:3810762-3824776 GCA_027478495.1 Erythroxylum alaternifolium
CAAAAATCCTCTTGCAGAAACTTAGAGATGATGGGTGGAACTCTCTTTTCGTCGAAGTGAAAACCTTTTGTGAAAGTCGTCATATCGAAATTCCAAATATGGGCTCTATTTATATAGAAAGAGGAGGTCGTGCTCGTCACCAACAAGACAAATTTACAGTTGAGCATCATTATCGAGTAAATATATTTTATGCTACAATTGATGTGCAACTACAAGAGCTAAACAATAGGTTTAATGAGAAGTCGGTGGAGTTGCTCACTCTTAGCTGTGCTTTGGAGCCTCGAGCTGCTGGCAAGTTTTTCAAAGTTGACGACATTTGTAATCTTGTCAACAAATTTTATTCTGTTGACTTCACAGATGTTGAAAAGGAAGAATTACGATTGCAATTGTCTCATTACAAGGTTGAATTGTCTATACATCCAAGCCTCAAGAAATTAGAAACTGTTTCTGAGTTGTGCCAATGGTTAGTAGAGACACGAAAAATGCACACATATCCACATATTTTTAAATTGGCAAAGCTCATATTAACTCTGCCGGTTTCT
Organism: Erythroxylum alaternifolium; assembly: GCA_027478495.1. Lineage (NCBI taxonomy): Eukaryota > Viridiplantae > Streptophyta > Magnoliopsida > Malpighiales > Erythroxylaceae > Erythroxylum > Erythroxylum alaternifolium. Next base: position 3,811,305 of record JANIIA010000002.1, read on the forward strand.
ACTGCAAGTGCTGAACGTGCCTTTTCTGCCATGGATGCCATCAAGACTGTGCGACGCAACAAAATGGAGGATGAATTTTTTGAGAGTTGTATGGTAATCTACACCGAGAGGGAAATTGCACAGAGCTTCAGTAGTGACTCAATTGTTGACGTGTTCAGAGACTTGAAAGACCGGCGAGTTCTACTTTGACTATGTTCTCTGTATGTCTTCTCAATTATCATTTTATGAACATGTTTTTTTTAATAGTTTTTCGTTAAGAATATTTTTTATGTAATTGAAAAGCTTTTAATTTCATATAGTTTAATTCCATTTATTGTTACGATGCTTTAAGGTAAAGTTTGCAAATGTTGCTATATAAATTGTGGTCGTTTATATTTGGCCCTTATTGACTTTTGGTTCTAGCTCCGTCCCTGTATGCAGGGTTTAAGAAAGTTCAAAAGTATGCACTCGTACTTCAATTGATAGAGAGATTGTTTTTTGATAAACTCACGTGAAAAAAATAAAATTAAAAATAAATAAAAGATACATATTAAAAAAAGTAATACAAATACAAATGTAAATGCAAATAAATTAAACAAAAAAGATAAAAATAAAAATAAAAACGTACAAATAAAAATATAGAAATAAGTAATAAAATGATAATACAATAAATACAAGACAAGGTAAAGTGTTTATTTAAAATTTATAAATTTGGATGTTAATAAAAAAGATAATTATACAAAAATATAAATTTTACTCAATTTTACAATTCTAGTATGAACTTTAAAAATAATGTTAAAATGATTTTAAATTCAATTTTTAACAAAAATCTTAATTTTAAGTTCTTTATTAATATTGATAACATCATGATGCAAGCTTGCTTTTTATCAAGAAGGAGAGAATAACCGAAGGAATATGCGATAGATTTCTTGGACCTTCCCGCCACACAGTTACCTTAAGCTAAATGTGGACGGTAGCTCTCTTAGAAATCTCGGTCCTGCAAATTTTGGCGGCTTAGTTCTAGATGAATATGGTAGTGGGGTTGTGGGTTTCTCAAGTTTTATAGGCACTGCCTCACAATTGGTCGCTGAATTATATGCTATTTATCATTACTTGATTTTAGCGTGGGATCGTGGCTATCGACAAGTTATCGTTGAATTAGATTCTCTAGAAGTGGTGAAGCTTGTCGTTCATTCGTGCTATTACTTCCACCCACAACGAGTGATTATCTTGGCAATCAAGGAATTGCTTAGACGTGTTTGGAGTTGTTTTGTGAATCATGTTCTGCGTGAGGGGAATTAATATGCAGATTTTCTTGCGAAACAAGGCTTGTTAGGTACCGAGAGATTACGTATTGGGATTCCCCACCTCCAAGTCTGCTTTGCTGCTCAAGTCTGATTTCTAATCTACTGCTTTTCAGAGGGGTTAATCCTCTCCTGCTCATATTCTATGCTACAAAAAAAATATTGATAACATGATGAGGTATGTCGAATTAATATTTGTGTCAATTGACTACCATTTGTTGTATTTGTATCACTTTTCAATTTTACTATTTAATAAATTTAAAATATCAAAAACTCTAAAATAATTGCACAGCTACTACATAATTATTTTAAGGTGTTTAATATTTTAAATTTGTTAAATAATAAAATTCATATGTGACATAAATACAATATGAGGCAATTACGTGGTAAAAATATTAATTTGACGTGTCCCGCTATATTATTTAGATTAACCAATATTTTAAAAATTGGACCAAAAATTAAACTGATAAAACAAAAGATTTAAGGTTTAAAAAGTTTAAACGGTATTAGATTGTCATAATAAAATTAAAGAATTTAATTTATGATTGAAAGAAATTGTCATTATTCATTAAAGAATTTGAAATTTAATTGAAAAATAAATTATTTAATTAAAATTAATTGATTTATTTTAATTTATAAAACTTATAAATTTATAAAAATTGACTCATTAATTAATAAACTATTCAGTTTTAGCAACAACAATTATTAAAGTAAACCAAATTGAAAAGTTAAAAATTAAACAAAAAATTATATGATTAAAAGTTTTTACAGTTGAACTGATTAAACCGATTGAAATTTTTAATCATTGATATTAATAAAAAACTTAACAGCAGACTAATAGTGTTAAAAATTGAAAATTGAAACATTTTAACACCGATTTTAAAATTCAAGTTAATATTATAAAATTAAGTAAAATTTGAAAATTTCTTATAATTAACCTTACTTTCGTTAACATCTCTATTTCAACTTTGTGTATTCGAAATCAGTACGGAGTACAATCTAACACAAGCCGGAGAATTATGGCATGTCTTATGAATGGGATGAAACACTTAGGTTATGTTTGGATTTACGGTGCGGTGGTGATAAATACTTATTTATTACAGTTTTTAAATGTAGTCATATGTTTGAATATGCGGTAAATAACTTGAGGTTGGAAAAAAGTATAGTACCACCGCAGAAATCAATAAACAGAAAGAGGATAGCAGTAAGAAACTGTTTCTACGGTAAAAATTTTACTTTTTATGAATAACCTTCACTATAAGTATTATTTTTCATTATATTCTTAATTAATATCACTAATAATATATTTTTATAAAATATTTTATTTACTAAAATTATTTTATTTATATTTTCTTATTTTAATTTAATATTTTATTATTATAATTTTAAATTTATATGACTAATAATATATTTTTTAATTATTTATATAACAATTAATAGTTTATTAAATGAATGAGTTTTTTAGTCATTTTATCTCTTTTCAGCAATTTCAATCACACTTGTCAAATACCTAATTTCACGTTTTAGTAATCATTAAAACAACAATTCTAAATACATAAATACTTAACTTGTTTATCATTTTAACAAGTTGATTTTAGTAAATTTTTCCTTAAAACCAAGCCTTGACTAAATCATAGGATCCTGAAGATGATGCCTATACCTATACAAAGCAGCTTTCACGCTTGCAATTTACCATTTCCGGAGAGAAAGAAACAGCGAATTTATCAAGGGGAGGCAGTAGCTTTTTGAAACGAGGTGATGATTTTCTTAAAGGTCAACAAAATATGGCATCAGGCCGGCAATAGAGTTGAAACCTATCGCACAAGTCATGCACACCTACCTGTCCCAAAAAATGTCAACATCTTTTGAGTTCCCACCAAATTCTACAATCTTTCAAACACTAAATGCAATGGATAACGCTAACTTGGATTGCTTACTATTTTAAGAAAGGCCAGCCAAGAGTCAATCATGCTTCCATCACATTCCCACTAATTCATGAAGATTACACTTAGTGATGTAAAAATTAAGCAATAAATTCAATTAAAGTGATATTTATAAAATTTAGTATGTTTTTATTCTTTATCAATTATTTTCTTTTAAAATTAGAACGATTTATAATGTTAAAAAATTTTAAAATTTCAAGCTGTTATTAAAATTAAAAATTCCTTTGACTATTTAATTATAAGATAATTATTTAATGTTTCTAAATTTTGATTTAAAAAAATAACAAAATACGTGAGATATAAATATCAAATCAATTATATATTTTTTATCTGATCATTTAACTTAATTTTTAAACTCAACTTGAATTATTTAAACTTGATATAAATTAATAATTTCTTAAATTGAATTATCATTTTGTTCATATATTATTTTTATACCGCATTTATTTATTGTCACTTTTAACAAAAATTGAAGAGAAATTTTCTTAGACAATTATTAAAATTTTATCTTTTTTTTTCTTAATTCTTCAAAAATTCCTTTGCATACTTCCTCGGCATTATCCTTATGTCTGCTCTGTAATTTTCTGAACTACTTGAGGGTATTCAAAACGTACGGGTTCGTGGCACTTGTCAGTCTCTGACTCTCCCAGAAGCTTGTAAAATTCGCGAGGACGCAAATGCCCCTGGACTCAGGCTAGTGGTCGGCTTGAATTATACCAGACGCCACTCTTTCATTGGGTATACATGGCGACGCAGACTCTTACTCAGAGCTGATTGGTCCACGTCCAAGAATCAAGCTGGCCCACAAGTCATTGTAATAAAGACACTGAAAGGGCAATTTAAGGATTTTAACCTCTTACATTGTCTTCAAAGCAAACAAAACTAGGAAGCGACAAATGGACACTTGGCGGATCCTCCGAGAGCCAAATCCTCGAGGAAGAAGGAGACAACCTTAGTTTAATAATACTTAAAAAACAAGAAACGGAGAGCAAAAGCTCCAAGCTCAAATCAAAGACCAACAACAAAAAAATTAAAAAGAGGTGCCAATATTTCTGTTCAGATCTCAGGCTGCTGTGTCTTGTTGTTCGTACCAATCCCTCTCTTGTCTTATTTTGTTTATTTTTACAGCTATTATCACTGTTTTCATTCTACCTGTTTCTCTACATAGGCAGTAATTTGATGATTGACTGGCAGCTAATCACTTCCATGCTTACAAAATTTGGTAGCTTTTGAATTATGTTGTTTTGTGATTTGGGTATGTTTGGTTATTGTATTCTCAGTTCTGGTTTTGTTAAAGTAGTCAAGGGAGTGATTTCTTTGTGATATCTTACGAGTTTGAGTATTCCTCTGTTTCGGTCTGTGTTTTCTGTTCAGCATTTTTGTAAGAAACAGAGAGTTTGGTTAGACATGGAAGGTTTGGACTTTTTCGAAGTTGTTTATAATTCTGATAGTGATTAGTATATCTGTTGGATTTTAGACTTTTATGACAATCCTATATAGGAAATAGGAGTAGGCCAACAAGAAAGAGACTTTCGCAGATATTTCAGTTTTATCAGATTATTTTTCAGCTGCCTGACAGTCCTTTGATCCAGATTTTTCTGAAAAATGGGGAGTAATTTGAACTTCAAGAACTTCACCAACGACCTGTCCTACAACACCGGTGCCGGTGGCGGCCGGCCGCCGGAACACTTCCTATTGGCAAGACAGCCGTCGATCTACTCCTTGACTTTTGATGAGTTTCAAAGCACCATGGTGGGGTCGGGTAAGGACTTTGGATCAATGAACATGGATGAGCTGCTCAAGAACATATGGAGCGCAGAGGAGAACCATACCACAGCAACCACTTCATGTTTGCCCCCAGAGGGTCTACAGCGACAGGGCTCGCTGACCCTTCCACGGACGCTGAGCCAGAAGACAGTTGATGAGGTCTGGAAGGACATAGCTAAGGAATATGGGGGCAGTGTTGGAGGTGGAGGAGCTAGTTTGCCTCAGAGGCAACAGACTTTAGGAGAGATGACTTTGGAGGAGTTCTTGGCGAAAGCTGGCGTGGTGAGGGAAGATACACAAGTAGCAGCAAAGGTGATTACTAACGGTTCGCTTTTTGGTGACCTAACAAGAACAGCGAACAATTCTGGTTTAGGAATTGGATTTCAGGCCAATAGGGGTATGGCGTTGAATAACAATGCTAGTAATCAGGTAACAATGCACTCCTCGAATTTGCCTTTGAATGTGAATGGGGTTAGATCAAATCAGGGACAAGCACAAGCACAGGGACAGGTTCATCAGCAACAAATGTTCACTAAGCAATCCAACGCAGGATGTTTAAACCCAATGCCTTTGCAAACTTGTCCTAGAATGAGGAATGGAATTATGGGAGGGGTTGGAGATCAAGGACGTGGTGGTGGTTTAATGCAGACAGGAGCTGTGGGAATGGTTGGATTAGGAGGAGTTGGAACTGGTTCGCCTGCAAGCCAAATTTCATCAGATGGGATTGGGAAGAGTAATGGAGATACGTCTTCGGTATCACCAGTTCCTTACCTGTTTAATGGAGGTTTGAGAGGGAGGAGGGCTGGTGGTACAGTCGAGAAGGTGGTTGAAAGGAGACAGAGGAGGATGATTAAGAACAGAGAATCTGCTGCAAGATCACGGGCTCGCAAGCAGGTGATTCTTCTCACCAATTGTTGTCCTTCTGTACATCTTGTTTTGCAAGTTGCTACTCTTTTAATTCCTAACTGTTGACATGAATCTTCACACTTTTCTACTGGTCCCTTGCTCAACCTGGTTTTTTCTTTTGCAAGGGTTAAATTCTTTTGAGCCATGTGCTCATGTTATAGAAACCAACAACTAACAAAAAAATTAGATTGAGATAAAGGGAACAGGCACAACTATCACTTTTCTTGTGACTTCCTGAGTTTTGCTTATTAACCTTCTGATTGTGTCACCTTGGGCCTGCTGCATGTTAAAACTCCACGAAAGATTATGCAGCAGAATGGTATTATGATAGCGATCTGACATGACACGAGAGGAAAGGTTTTGAGAAGTCACATTCATGAGAAGTTATAAGGATCCAGTTTGTTGAAAGGTAATGGAAGTTTTGAAATTAACATGGTGTTTAGTAAGTCTTGGGACAAAATCAATGAGAACATTAATCAGGCTTTAAAACCTTTTTGTTGAAGCTTTTCAGAACTGAAGCTTGATGAAGGAAATATTTCTAGTCGGATACCTGGGACGTCGGAATTTAAACGTCTCAATCGATGTTCCTATGTTTTCTAAGCATGGTTTTGGACTTTCTTCAGGCATATACCATGGAATTGGAAGCAGAAGTTGCAAAGCTTAAAGAGGAGAATCAAGAACTGGTGAGGAAACAGGTACACAGTCTACTGATGTTTGTTTGTTAGCTCCAATCCAACACATGCAGCATGAAACCATTATCTGTTATTAATCCAAACCATGTTTTCAATTATTGTCAATCATTTTTTTTTTTTGCAGGCGGAGATCATGGAAATGCAGAAAAATCAGGTTCCTTTTCTTATTTCTTACTTCATTTCTCGGTTCACATTTAAACGAATAGCTAGCAGAATTTGAATCTTGTGTTTTTTTTTTCTTGGTTCATTTCAGGCCATGGAGATGGTGAACATGAAAATGCAGCAAGGATCTAAGAGACAGTGCCTGAGACGAACTCAGACTGGTCCATGGTGAAGTTGGACTTCAATGGATGAATCATATGTGCTGTACATATCCAAGAGGAACATGTTCTTCCATAGATTAAGAACATGGGGAATTTTGCAGCTTATGTGTTCCATCATCAACTACTTATTCCTCTGCAGGGTCACTTATGTTATATAACCAAATGTCCTTGTAATTACTTCTACTAGTATGTCTACCACATATAGTCATGAAGTTGCTCTTTGTACAAAATAATGTCAATTTTGTACGTAGTAAATTTCTATGTAAACTTTACAACTGCTTTACCTACAGTTTTTTTCTTTGTTTCACATGCTTATATTCCTATGGTCTATTGGTGTATTGAAAAGAGGAACTTATTTGGGATTGGTCACGCTAAGAAGCAATGGCGTCAAAGATGACAGAAAATGACCTGGTTGAAGATGGTCAGACAAAATTGTCGCATAAAACGATCGTTTTGTTATTAGTCTAAAGATAAGGCTTGAACTCTCAACCCAACCGAATTTGAGCCCTTTTGCCACAAAAATGGGGTCTAATGGCCAACGCAAAGAAAGTTTAGGTCGAGCAGAGCAGTTCATCATTTGAATATGCCACATTTGTAAGTCCTGAAAAGAACATTTCATAATCGAACTAGAAAAACAACGTTGTGCACGTATAGGTAAAACGTGCACTTAGCATTCATCAGTCAAAAGACTCGTGTCTTAAGAAATGCTCATTTGCCCAGAACGTCAATATACTATTGAGCATAGGCAACTACACTAGAGACTTCTAATCATGGTTCCCCAAAATTGTTCTATTGATACCTTTTGAAATTGTTACCCCTGAAGTATATCCATGGGCTCACAAAGATTACTAATCTGCCAACTTATGAGAGGCAAGTTAGTTTGATTGCTGCCTGACCGGTGCAGCGATAAGAAGCAATACAGTAACCTCGAGTTGAAATATTCTATTGCTATTCAGCATGAGTAGCTGGATACACTTTTATATGTTCTTCCACGATATCATCTTCCTGCGATCCCTTCCTCTAAATGATCTGGTAAGAAAGCCAGTACAAACGGGCTTACACAAACCAACATCAACAACCGAATTTTTCTTCTTTTCAGATGGTGATGGCTCATCCATGAAGCAGTCGAGCAATAATGCGAGACAGCGCACTTGGTGTGCTAAGATGTAGTTTTCTTGATCCAAAGGCACCATTTTTAACATATGAAGATTGACCTGTTCAGCATAAGTGAAAAATATGAATTTGCTGCATCCACCAAGGGAAATTGTCACATAAAAAGCAGTAACCAAAACAGAAGTTTAGAAAACACAAACAAAATATCCGTGAAAATTCAACAACCCCTCCTTACGCCAGTTTATAGGAAGAATCAGGAAGCATTGTGATGTTGTGACAACTGATTTCTCCGTCAGCATTCGAGTTAAAAATTGTTGTGTGTCTAGATGTATTTGAAAATTTGCAGAACTCTACAGCTCAGATAAATGCAACGTGTCTAATAACTACAAAGGTATCTTGCTGTCAATAATTGCAAGAACATTCTACTGAACAAGCTATCCAATAACTACCATGCCGTTAACACTAAGTCACATTCACTTACTTCTGTTTCCATGGAACGGAGTTCATTATAACATGCAGAGCTGTCATTTTCGTCCTGGTTTTCTCCACTAGTGTATAGACTCAAGGAAAAAAGGGGAGGCCTAAGAGGATATTCCATGCTGATTCTAACCTGTCAGCAACGAAAAATTAACATCAGGTGTTGAAAAACCAATCAATATCAGTATATACTTGAAGAGAGTGGAACCAACCCTACCTTTGCCTCCAACTTAATGTTCCTCCCATCAGCATTTATTTTCCTTGTTAAAATAAGAGAATAGTCTTTAACCCCATAATCTACCCAATTCCTTTTGGTCATGCCATAGCGTTGAAATGAAACTTCACTTCCTAAATCATGCTCAAGATGTGCAAGCTCATCCTGGTCACTATCAAAATCCACCAGGAGTTCAGTATCATCATCATATTTCTTGAAACTCTGTGATTTCACCATATTGATTGGTGAGATCATGCTCTTTGAAATTAAAGTTAGCTCCCTGGAATGTCCAAGGTTAGATAATTTTGATGGTGTAAGCTTGGCAGATGTTACTGAAACCAGTGATGGAAGCTCCCCATCTTCCCTAGTGCCCTCCAATTCTTCCTTTGAAACATGTGATTTTTCATTTGTATCAACATCTGTAGCTTCTAGTGCTTGATCCGTTCTATTAAGGGCTGCAGATGAAGCCTGGCTAGGTAGAGGTCCTGCAGGTGACCAACTATGCAAATCACACAAAGGAGTATGTGAAGCCCATGGAACACTTTCACAACTCAAAAAAGGCCATTTAAGCTTCACAAGAGAATCAAGCTGTTCCCTGTAAGCCAGTCAAAAGATTCCAACTTTTCAACATACATCATACCTCACCACAGCAATAAATAAGCTTTTTTGGTAGCGTTAACAACAAACTCATCAACTCTATCAACGCAATGTGCAATAAACAAACAGATAATATGTATCAATAATAGATTGGAGATGAATTTCAAAGTACTACTCGTTATATAAAAGATGAAAATTGAAGGCCTAGCCAACTTCACAAAACAATTAATATGCAAATTTTGAACACATAAATGCTATCATTCATAGAGTTATCTTGTATTCCTTAATGATCCAATACTCCTATTAAATACAGCAGTGACTCACGCAAGAGCCAGCTGAGCCCTTTTTCGACAGCGGATCTTCTGTAGCACAGTCTGTATCCGACTCTGTTGGCGATATATTGACAAGCCAGCTAATACATCAGACTTAGCTCCTTCATTGGCTGCATTTTCATGGCTACTAAGCAATGGTGCAATCTCTGGCAAGAAATCAATCCCTGCCAAATGCTGAGCCCATTTATAGGGACGTGAAGTTCTCTTTTCATCAAATGAAAAGGCATTTCCAACAAGAATTTTGGCTGACTGCATTCATACGGAGAAGATTTATCAAGAGAAAGAGAGAGAAAGTGGTGAAGTTACATGCGCGTGAGACATATATCCATACCTGGTGAGGAAGCTCAAGCCCAGTGTCATCAGGAAACAAGTTGCATAAGATGTTATTTTCAGGTCCTTCATGGGATCCTTCAACCCCAACACATACAATATTCAACTTATACAAGTACTCAAACTTCAGAGTGACAAGCTTTACAGACTTCAGATCAGAAATCTCATCATCATATATATGGACACCAATCTTTAATGGATGAACTTGGTACATTCCAACTTGATCAAGATTATCCTTGCTCGGTAGCCTTTTTGGCCTTTTCCTCCTTCTCTGGCCATCATCTTCCTCATCAAGTGCATCATCCTCCAACCTTGAATTGTCTACATCAGTTGATATGCCTGATCCATTCAATACACTCGTTATAATTATATAGCTGCTTTCAGATGAATGATCAATTGATTTGTAAATGATGTAACACGAGTCAAATTCATTCACTTCACCTACTCTCATATTCTTGCCACAACTTTAGGTTACAAACGAATATTTATAAGGTCAACTAGTGACCATAATGTAAGTTAACCAAGTGCTTACCAGTGTCACTATTTGCTTGCTGGCGGGCAAATGTCTGAGCATCTTTTATACTTCCAATTATCTCCAGTTCAATACTTTCCCCAAATGCTTCCTTTTGTGCCACAAACTGTGAATAGATCACATAAAGAGGGGGAGGAAGTAATTCTGCTGAGCTTTGCTGTTTTAATTTCTTTGTATGCAATATCCCTAATTGATTCTGGACAGGTAAAGAAGCTTTCTTAAGTGACTTAAGGTGTGATGGCAGACTTGATAAGAACTTCTTCCGATTGGAAATGGTCTCTACCAGACCCTTCTTCCGTTGTTCTAGTTTTTCACGAAGCTTGCATAGTTCCTTGCGCTGGTAGAAATACAATGTTAGCATTTTGGATCACACTCTTCTATTCCTTAACAACTGAAGAAAAAGAGAGAAAAAAAAAAACCTTTCTTTTGGCTACTAGTTCATTAAAATAGCACATTTCCCGTTAACATCACATGTTAGAAGATGATATAAGGGGACAAGATATTGCCTTTCTTCAAATCCCTAGAGTGAATAAAAAGAATTCCTACAAATAACAGCTGAAGCCAACACTAAGCCAATTAAACTTTGCATAAACTTGCAAAATCAATAACCTTTAGGATTTCAATCGATCCCCTATTGCCAGAACTCTCCAAATACGTACAAACAAAAAACAAAGAGAGGTTTCGGTGACACCTGGTGCAGCTCGTAGTTGAGCCTCTTGAGCATCAAATTGTGAGAGCAATCGTCGGACAAAACTGGACCTTTAATGTGATCAGGAGCATCTCGAAGGAAGTCTTCTTCGGGCACAAGCTCGATATCAGGATACTTAGACTTGAAGTCCTTACAAGCCTTTATAGCTTTCACATAGTGACCCTTCTCATACATCAAATTATGAAGTTGCAGCGTCGTCAAATCCACTGGCGCTTTCGCTCTCTCCGTCTCCGACTTCACTCTGTCCTCCTCCAGCAATATTGCCCTGTTCGCCTACACCACTCAACCCACAAACAAACCCTAATTAACACCAGATGACAAATGAAAAAAATGAACCCCAAAAGAGAAAATCTCGGTCAAAGAATATGAGCAAAGACCTGACGAAGAGAGACGAAGTTTAGAAATATTTGGGTGACAAGTTCTCGGAGTTGTGCTTTGGGCTTTCTGTCTTTTTTGACGGAGAGAATTTGTGCGACGATGTCCTCCACCGAAGCTTTGGTCTCTCCAAGTACTTCATAAGGTGATTTTTTAGGTAACATAGAGTCTTCTTCCATGGGCGCTCCCTCCACTATCTCGCCGTCCTCCATCCCAACCCCTGAAGTTTTACACCAAAAGTGTTCTCTTCCTGTTCAAGGATTAGATTCGATCGACTAAAGTAGGTTGCCTCTAAAACTGCATCGTTTTGATATTCCTTTTTTTAAGAAAATAAGGAAGAAAAGCTCGAGCAGTTAAACGACAACGTGTGATCTAGGAGCGTGTCAATAGTCTCGTTTCGTAACCGAAGAAATCGGAATAAAAAATGAGTGAAAATAGGATTATAGGAAGTAAAAATCAGAACGAAATTATTAATTATGTGCATCAATATTTGATACTAAATATTAAAAATAATGATTAAAAATTTATTTATATTTAATTATTATATATTTTATTTTATAAATAAATAATTAAAATATTTTATATTTTATAAAAAATTATCAAAAAATGTTAGTTTTGCCATGAATACATACATCACATGCATGAAAATACAGCAGAAGTTTCAGAGTCTACATTCCGAAACCATAATAACCCGAAAAAGCCATAATCACACATGCATGTATAGACACATGAAAGAACATGGAATTTAAAACCTTTTACATTTTGATTTTTCTTCCTTTCTTGATTCTTCTCCTTGTTTGAGTTGTTGCAAACACCAAACTTTTCCTTAATCACCCAATGACATGTAAAGATGAAGAAGAAGAAGTGTGTAAGGGTGTTAAAACACCAAACTTGATGAATTCAAGTAGATGTTCAAATAAAAGATAGATCAAAATTATCTTACATGCAATTAGATTTTTACAACAATTGCATAAATTATATGAAGACAACTCAAGACCTCTTCTCTCTATCTCTAAAACTCTTCTAGAGTCCTTTCTCTCTCACTTGAGTGTGTAAGAACTTATCTAAAGCTTTTGTACATAAGTAAAGAACTCACTTATGTATCATCAGTCGAGGCTTCGGTCACGATCGTGGCCGCCTACTTAAAAACTAACCTCGCCTTCGGTCACAATCGTGGCCTTTGAGTCATGATCGTGACCTACTTAAAAGCAACCATACACACTTTGTTTCTCATACGATTATTTATGCGCGTGACCCTTAGATTCTCGGTTATTTTAGGCACTTGAATTAACTCTTAATTCGAGCCAATTATGGATAGTTTCATGCTACTTGAATTAACTCTTAATTAAAGCAAATCATAAAAGGTTTCATGATATCAATTTACCGGAATATAAGTGGATTAACACATGAACTCTCCGATAGCTAATTCTCCGACTTACGAACCTTTCTATAGACAATTACTGTACAATTCGTCCTTTCACTATACTATACCCTACTTGGTTCGGAGTATGGGCTATATGTAAACTCCCACTAGACTAACTATGTCACATCTAGTCCAAGTGATGTTAATTCTTGTCCTGGGATCTCATTACTCTATGTGTCATTGAAGACTCTTTTCATGACACATAACTGTTCTGGCAAGAGACTTCTGAGTAATAACCCCGACAAGAGGTCGTAGGTATCATCTTTATGACGCCCCTATACCCCTGGCACTACAAGAAAATATTGAATTACAGACGAAAATTACCGACGAAATCGACAAATATACCATCGGTATACCAAATTATCTACGAAATAAACCGACGGTCAAAAATGTCGGAGATTCGGCCGTAGCTAAATTCACCGACGGAACGTTTCCATCCGTCGGTAAAATTACCGA
>JANIIA010000002.1:3848211-3866465 GCA_027478495.1 Erythroxylum alaternifolium
TTACCGTCGGCAATACGACGTCTGGTAGCAATTTACCGACAGAAAGATTGTCCGTCGGGATATTATTCGATCATTTATCGACGGAAGTATTTTTCGTCGGTAAATTGAAGCTAAATACCGACGACGTGTTGTACCGTCGGTAAATGGCGAAGCAATTAAATTGCGGGAACGATTTCCGTATTTTTTCTCGTCGCCGAGATCTTTGCAGTCGCTATTGTCTGTCGGAGATTTTGTGCCAAATTTTTACCTACAATATTTCCGACGAAGTCTTGGACTGTCAGTAAAACTATCTATTCTCCGACGAAATAGGGACGTTTCGTCGGTAATTAGCGAAGGAATTTTTATCGTCGGAAATATTCCGACGCTAATACGCAATTTTCTTGTAATGTGGGAGGATACGGGAGTGCCACATCGGACTCACAAACAAAAACAAATAACAGACCGATGCGGAAGCATTTTAAAAACGTACTATACATTCATTACATGTATTTTCAGTAACTGAAACAAACCTACATTTTAAATCATTCCAAACTTGTTCAAAACATACATACATTATATCGCATAAACTTAATATAAATTTGTTCCAAAAATCGAAACTAACTTGAAACATAGCTATTACAAAAACTTACAACAATTCAGAATCATACATTTTATAAACAATCCAAAATATATTTAAAATACATTTTTATCAAAACAAGACTCAGACTCCATTGGCCATAGCAGTTGACTCGTTCCAGTCTTTATAATCCTCGTTCTGAACCTACACGAGGCAAATCCACCGTGCATCAAAAGTTCGTGATTCGATTCAACTCTTGAACCAAATCGGGTACTAGAGTTAGTCTCGATTAATTCAAATTATGGAAGTGAATCAATTAGGAACCCTAAACTTCGATTATTTTAATGTACAAATTAAACACTTTAATTTTAGTATATATGCCTTTTTCTAGTCACACTAGATATGTTATGCTCTACTTGGATTAATTCTAAATTAAACCCTGGGATTTCCAAAATTCTGGTATATCAATTAGTCATCTATAATATCCCTAGGTCATCTCAAATTTATTTAAACAATTTTGACACAAGTCAAAATTATCTTGACGGCCAAAATCATCAAGATAAATAAATTAACCTATTCGACATTAAAAAGACCGATTCGATGTTCCAAAAATTTTCGGAATCCTAATTTCAAGCACATACACTAAGCATGCTACTACCATCAAAATAATACATGTTTTATCTCATAAAAACTTTATTAAGGTTTTATAACCAAAATACATACACCATAAGTCTTTAATTAAGTCAACTCCATCAGCTTTCAAAAAACTGACCAATGTTGACTTTGACTTATTATATTAATTGAATCAAATTCAATAAATTATGGAAAAATTCCAGAGTTTTATACACATTCTAAATGTGCCTAATAAAAAATTCTAGAGACTAGTTCTTATGAATTATTTATTAATAAATAGGAATTAGCTAGCACATCACAAGTCTATGACACTTGTCGTATTACTTCTAACACTAGTCATACTTTACATCATACATGCATAAGATAATCACTGTAACAACAAGTGTTATGTATCTCATACACTTGGAAACATCTCATCTTGCATGCACATGCATAAAATTTATTTAAAAAATTTATAAAAATAAATATGGAATCTACAAGCATGCATATTCATCATATTTCTAGAATTTCCCAGAACTTCATACATGCATCAAGTTGATACTAAATTCATAATAAAATAGCAAATGACATTCAATTGCATTTTCCTTTAGTAGAAACATAACATAACACCTTATAAACATTTATGTGAAAGAAAATTAGAAAAAACTTTTCTAGAATTATTACAAAATTTTCAAAATCAGTAAATGCATTCAGTTTTCCAGAAATTCCTAGAAACCAACATATGAACAGATTGGATATTAATTGGAAATAAAATAACAAATGACATTCAATTGTAATTTTCTTTGACAAAAACATAGCATAATATCTTATAAACACTTATGTGAAAGAAAATCAGAAAAACAATTTTTCTATAATTTACACGAATTATTCTAAATTAACATGTATGTCAGTCATAACCCAACAAATACTTTGCACATGTTCAATATATCATCTAATACATGCATAAACTTGCTGTGATACCACTATTGGGCTTGCCATGAACACAAGCATCACATGCATGAGAATGCAGTGAAAGTTTTGGAATCTAAATTCCGACACTATGACAACCCGAAAAAACCAGAATCACACGTGCATGCATAGACATATAAAAGAACATGGAATTTAAAACCTTTTACCTTTTGATTTCTCCTCCTTTCTTGATTCTTCTCCTTGTTTAGGTTGTTGCAAACACCAAACCCTTCCTTGATCACCCAAGAACATGCAAAGATGGAGAAGAAGAAATGTGTAAGGGTGTTAGAACACCATATTTGATGAATTCAAGTAGATGTTCAAATGAGAGATAGATTAAGATTATCTTGCATGCAATTAGATTTATACAATAATTGCATAAATTGCATGAAGAGAACTCAAGACCTCTTCTCTCTATCTCTATAACTCTTCAACAGCCCTTTCTCTCTCACTTGAGTGTGTAAGAACTTGTTTAAAGCTTCTGTACATAAGTGAAGAACTCACTTATGTATCAATAGTCGAGGCTTAAGCCACGATCGTGGCCTACTTAAAAACTAGCCTTGCCTTCGGTCACAATCATGGCATACTTAAAAGCAGTCATACACACTTTGTTTCTCATTCGATCATTTATGCGTGTGACCCTTAGGTTTCCGGTTATTTTAGACACTTAAATTAACTTTTAATTCGAGAAAATCATGGATGGTTTCATACTACTTGAATTAACTCTTAATTCAAGTAAATCATGAGAAGTTTTATGATGCCAATTTACCGGTATATAAGTAAATTAACACATGAACTCTTTGATAGTTAATTCTTCGACATACTAACCTTTCCATAGACAATTACCGTGCAATTCACCATACTATACCTTACTTGGTTCGGAGTATGAGTTAAATGTTAACTCCTACTAGATTGACTACGTCACATCTAGTCCAAGTAATGTTAGTTATTATCCTGGGATCTCATTACTCTGTGTGTCATTGAAGACTCTCTTCATGACATATAACAACTCTGGCCTGAGACTCTTGAGTAATAACCCTGACAAGAGGTCGTGGATATCATCTCCTTCTATCAGGAGTGATGAATCCTTTATTGGCTACTCCAATTACCTTCAAATACTAATAGATATACCCAATCATCGTCCTATGAGCAACTTCGTCTTGAGGTAACAATGAATGATGTCAAAGTATATGATTAGTATCAAAGATATCCTTGAGTACCTCAAGTCTAAGAATATTTGCACCATTGTTATGATGAGATTAATCATTGACATTTGATAATTCTTCCATATAATAATCTCATAATGGGTCATCCGATGTACTTACTACTCTTAGTAAGCATGCAGATGTTACCTCTAAATATCTCGTGCTTACAGCTTGTGAGATCCACTGCTTTATCAAATCAATGAGTATAATATGTGCTAGTCTATCTGGATTAACAATGTCTTGTTTAATTAATCTTATGACTAGGGATTATTTAGATACTAACATAATTGCATATGATAGGAATCTCATTTTCATGATCTCATCGTGATTTCTTTTATGCTATGTTTTATATCATGGACTTCATTAATTCGATTTGAGATCAACACCAATTTATATATAAACGAATATTAAATTAATGAAGATTGTCTTTCGCTTTATTAATAAAAAAAAGTTTAAAAGTGTTAAAGGTGGATTACCTTTAGAGCATTGCTCTAACAAACAATGATTTATAAAATTTTTACACCAACTAAACAAAATAAAATAATTGTTAAAAAATTAATATAAATTATGATATAATTTTGATGGATTCTCATTCCAGTTGGGGAAAAAATGCCCAGAGCCCCCCTCATCTAACCCATAAAATTAACGGAAAAAATATATATTTAAATTTTAAAATTTTTATAAAATTAATTTTAATTAAAATATATCAATAAACTATACAGAACATTTAATTTTTTAATTTAATAAATTATAATAAATTATTAATTTTATAAAATATTTAATTAATTTAATTTAATTATTGTTATCTGAGAAAAGCTTAATAATAAAATTTAAATTGAACCTTCGTTTGAAGTTTGAACACCCACCAATGAAAAGTTTGATTGAAAGTCATCATTACCCTCGAAGCCTGAACAAGGACAGACATGATTAAGGAAGCAATCGGAGGGGCCTCGCTGTCTTTTTCCTCAGTCAATTTCACGGTCAAACGATGAAGGGCCCACAGCCACAGCATCAAAAGTAGCAACGCCCCACTGGGCCGTAACTCCATTACGAACCGAAAGAACATCATCATGATGATCATCATGTGCTTATGGCCACTAAACACCTTTTTAATTTGAATTAAGCAGACTTATTGTTCCTCTCTTTGTTCCTTTTCACCTTTTTTACCGTTATGCTCCACCGAAAAGCAAGAAAAAACGTTTGTTAACACCCGCCATTTAAAGCCCAACCTCTTCGCTTTCTCTCTCAATCTCTGTCTCCGTGTATCTGAGTAGTACTGGTTAACTGGTAATGTGAAGAAGGTCGACAATGCCGGATCTAGCGTGTGAGGTTTCTGGCGAGGCTAGCCCTGACTCGGTGATATTCAACAGCTTCAGTCTTTTCTCTTCCACTTCTGCCAGCGTCGATCGTTGCTCTTTTGCCTCCGACGCTCACGATGTCGGCTCCGAAGTGTCATTGGTAATTCTTTTGAATGTTCTTTCCTTATTATTCTTAATAAAGGTAGTGAATGAATAAATGATTGCTTATGAAGCTTTCAATGCCCAGTCTTTCATTTTAATGGTTAACTATTGACTCGATTCCACCTGAACTTCGAAGCTTTGAGTAGGTTCGTTCAGGAACTGAAATCCATTGACAAAGTTGGAGGATAGAGATTGGCGTCTATTGTAATTGTAAAAAAAGATGAAAAGTAAGTTTGATGTGTGTTTGGTTGCAGCATTTGGCAGGATATGTAGGTCGTAATGATAAGCATGAGGTTTGGAGTGGTCCAGGTCCAGATCCAAACAAACAAATTACTGCACAAGTTAAAAACCACCACAATAACAGCAATAGTCATTCTCCGTCCCGGCACACTAGAAAAGCCAAAAAGCTTCAAGGTATATCTATATGTTTTCTTATGATCTTTTGTTTTGTTTGCTTCAAGTTTACTAATAAAGTTAAAACCAAAGGAGCAAGTTTTCAAATTCAGTTCACTTGCTAACTGTTTCTATTGAAAGGAAACAGTTCAAACAGAGGACAACATTATTGGTACAGAAGACAATACCCAAATTGTAGATTCAGCGAGAAGCTCTCTCTCTCTCTCTGTGAAAGGTACGTATCTAATCATACATGTTTTAACCTATTTCCATCTTAAAGTCAAGTTCCACTTTTTTGACAAACTCTGGCTTACTGTATGGCTCTTTTTTGATTATAGAGTGTCAGGACTGGAGATCCAGATCTGAGGCTTTTTTGAAGAAATCAGATAGGCGTAGACCTGCTTCTCTGGATCTCAACAATGTTCTTGCTGCATCTTCACCGCTATCGGGTACCATGAAGAAGAGCTTGGTTTCTTCAAGAAAGTCGAGTACTTTTCCTAGCCCAGGCACACCAAGTTATCAACACGCTAGTGTCGGAATGCAGAAAGGTTGTAGCTCGGAGCGATTGCCTTCTCACAACAAGGGGAATAGACGACAAGTTGGGGCTGCGTTATTGCCTTTCAGTAATGACAGAACATTGCCATCGAAGTGGGAGGATGCTGAGAGGTGGATCTTGAGTCCAGTTTCTGGGGATGGAGTGGTGAGAACGTCGATGCCGGCTCCGCAGAGAAGGCCTAAGTCAAAAAGTGGGCCACTTGGACCTCCTGGAATTGCTTATTACTCGCTGTATTCACCTGCTAGGCAAATGTTTAGCGGGGGAAATAAGGGGAACTTCGTGGCAACTTCCCCATTTTCAGCTGGTATTATTGCTACAGATGGATTTGATATTCATTCCAATGGCCATGGACCGGGTTTTCCAGTGAGATCTGAATCTTGCATGGCCCGTTCGGCTAGCTTGCATGGATGCTCAGAATTGAGAGCTGAGTGCTCATTGCCCTCAAAAGGTATAGTCCTTGATAACATCTCACCTAATTCTATCTCAACTATTTGTATCTAATTGTATCTTCAGTTCTTGTCTTTCACAAGGATAATTTGTAACCTTTCTGTTATTATCTTAGTTTCATATTTATCACATGCACTTTATAAATGTATATAAGAAGACTGTACCTGATTTCTCTACCATTCAAAACTTCTTCATGGTATCAGAGCCAAAAACACCAGCCTACACATTTTCATCTAGCGTGCATGGATGCTCAGAGTTGAGAGCTGAGTGCTCATTGCCCTCACAAGGTATAGTCCTAGATCCTTCTGTGTTAGCTTAGATTATTGCGTGTCGTGACGCTTTTTGATATTTCGGTTATTGGTAAAATATTGGATTGTAAGTTAGTCATAATTCTGTCGGAAGTATAGCATGTTAATTCAGAACACAGATTTAAATCGATTGGCTTTCCTCTGGGATCATTGTGCGGGATCATTGTGCATATGCGATGTTGATAACAAAACATAGCTGCTAAAATTACAGGGACGTATATATAAAGCTGTTTGGCTTCCTAAACGGATGGACTACTTAAATAATTGAAAATCCTATAACTGGGTGCGGGTCTGTTGCTAGAATTTTTTTTAGATTGTTTTCAGAGAATCTTAAAATCTAGTTGAATGAATCTCTGACAACAAGCTTTTTATATTAAGGTTTGGTCTGTTACCTTGTGCTCGAGTTAATATTTATCCATCCATGGCTACTTGCATATTCTTATTCCAAATCTAATCTTGGCTTCTTGCTGTTTAATCAAAATGTGTAGATGAAAAACTTGATGTTGGGAAGGATGCAGCCACCAATATCTCTCGTGAAGCCTCAAGAAGGGACATGGCGACCCAAATGAGTCCTGAGAGCAGCAACCTCTCATCCACCAACCAGAGGGCATCATTCTCTGCCTCTACTACCTCTGCACTACACATCGTAGAAGTCCAGAGCGTCCATTCTTCTAAATCTGAAGTCAGGGATGTGCAAGTAGATGACAGGGTTACTGTGACGAGGTGGTCTAAGAAAAACAGAGCCCGCAACAGTAGGAAAAGCTTAGACATTGTTGATGACTGGAGGAAGAAAGCGGCTGATGCTCGATCTTCGGCTTGGGATGTTTCAGAGGCTGCCAAGAGCATTTCAAAGCAAGTTCTCTTTTTAATCGTTCAATTTACTTCTAGTCATTTAATGGGATTTTAGGGCCATTTCAAACTTAGTATTGTGCAATGATGATCTATTTCTCTTGCCAAGTTGGAAAAAATTGAGCCAAAAATTTGGAATTCCTTAGACATATCACGTGCTAAACCTGGAGCTGTGCATGAGGTTTTGATTGTGGATCATTTTATTTTGCTGGAGAACTAGTTCTTGCCGCAAATGTACAGATCGTCATTTTAACATATGTGTAACCTAAGTTCATTTTCGGCCAGTTTTACTAATGTGCTTAATTAGAAAAAGTTCATCCCATCAATTTGTATATGATAGCATAAGAACAAGCGTTCAATCATTGTCTTCTTGCACTAGTTAAGCGTAGGTGCTCGTTTACAAGTTTTCCTGACACCTTATTGCTTCTCTGGCAGGGTTAAACGAGAGGAAGCCAAAATCACCGCATGGGAGAATCTGCAGAAAGCAAAAGCGGAGGCAGCAATAAGGAAACTTGAGGTTATTTTCTTCCTACACGTTTTCCCCAATTCCCGTCATTCTTAGTACATATTCAGTTGCTTGTCAACCATCTTCTGTAATTACTCTCACTTACAAGTGACAAAAAGGGCATGTAAGGATTAGTCTTCAATATTAACAAAGTAGATTCAGTTGCTTGCCTTAAAAATCCAAACTTCCTTTTCAGATGAAGCTGGAAAAGAAGAGATCATCTTCTATGGATAAAATCATGAATAAACTGAGATCAGCTCAAAAGAGAGCACAGGAAATGAGAAGCTCTATACTAACCAACCAGGCTCAGCAAATTTCCAGGACGTCTCGCAAGACCATATCATTCCGTGGAACCCGTCAGATTGGTTCTTTGAGTGGTTGCTTTACATGCTATGCTGTCTAGAGGTCCAAATATTAGTGGCCATGTCTTCGAACAGTTACTCCTTTCGAAGGTTGAACAAATGTGTAATGCAAACAGATGTCGCGCTTTTGTAATATGAAATCATGCAAGGTTCAGAAGACCTCTGACCAGGTTAACCGGAACGGGCAACTTGTAGCAGACAATGGAAATGTACAGTGGGAGGCTACCGTCTATTGAAACCGGAAAGTATTTAATCCTCCGATTAAGATCACACAAGACAAGAAGATCCTGGTGACCAAATTCTCCCAGAAAAAGTTTGGAGCATAAGCACCGTTTTATGCAAATATGTATATGAAAAATTGAATTTTGATGTTCATGTGTCATTTGGAATTTTGAATTCCAAGTACGTATTCTGTCGTTTAGTAAAAGCTACAAATATTTTTTAAAAATGTATTTACTGTTATTTATACTATATTTTACATATAAACGTTTAAAATATATTTCAAATAATTAACTCTCTATCAATTAAATATTACATTAATACATGAATTATTTCTATATTTTAAAATAAAAATAGATTTCATTATCATATAATTAGTTTTTAAATTAATCAAATAATGAGTCCCACTGTCACTTTTATAGATTCATGAATGTGGATTATGCTTTTAGCGTGACAACAGTACCTCTTTTTGGTTAAAAATAAAAAATAAAATTATGTAGCATTGGTGTAGCACTTAATTAATAATAGAGTAAATTCCATTCAATTTTAACTAATTTAAGTTTCTTTTAAACGTTTGAATTCAATTTAAACGATCTAAAACATTAAGAGGCCGTTTGGAATTTTTCAATTCATTAATTTTACGCTAAAAAAGCGATCTCTTGAATTTAATCACGTAATTGAATCTCATTTTTTTTATGAATTTCATTCATATCTAAAATGATCCGATTTGGTGTGTGAATTAAAGAGTCAATTTTTTTCAAAATATTAAAAATTCTTTTTTCGAATATACACATCATAAATATACAAATTACTACAAAATACACGCATATTTATTACATACTATTTTAAGGATAAAAAAGTCATATGAAGTAGTTGAATTTATTTTTATTGTGTTCCAAATAATATAATTGAATTTAATTCCAATATTTATAGATTTATTCCAAATGGCGTAGATCGGATTTAATTCAATCCTACAAATATAATTGAATCCAATTCATCAATGAATCCAATTCAAAAGTTTCCAATCAGCTTGTAAGGTTTAGCTTTTAAAATTTTATCAAAAAAACTTTGAATTAAGATTTCAAGCAATTCAAGATTAGAATAAAAACCCAAAACCTTACCCTCCTTGCCATTCAAGTAGGAAAAAATGTTAGAAAACTTCGTCTTTCATACAATTCAAGTTTAATAATTAGAACAAAGAGTAGAAAATGGAATTTCTCTAGTTTGTAACGTGTTCATGAGGAGGAAATGTAACGAACTTGGATAAATTGAAGTATCTATCTATGCCCTCCACTCGTAGGACAAGGAGACACCAACGTCCCGGTCGTTCTGAATGCAACTCTATAGCTCCGTATTTGGACCTTGGTGGGATGTTTCGCATGGCTTTCTGCTACCTTCTTTAGAAAGACAAGTGTATTGTTGGTTTGGTTTTGATTTCTCAACATGATAAGACTCTAAATTCAATATTTTTTAATAAATTTAATATAGGAATAAATTCATCTAATTATAAAAACAAAATTACGTAAATTTATATTAATCTTTAATTAAATTAATTAACATGCTAAAATACTCAATTAAAATTTTATTTATATTAATCCTCAATTAAGTTAATTAAAATGTTAAAATCTGAGGAATAGTATGTAATATTATATTAACAGTTGATATAGTATTCAAGTGACACGTAGGATAGAAAAGGTCTAAATGAACAGGAAAAGTGGATTGAGTTTCACGTGCGAAGGATGTGGAAGATAGCGACGTCATCATTGTTTTGCCACATCAGCTTTCCCGTAAAAATGAAACCCCACAGCTCTATCAGAGCTTCACGTGCATTTCTCATGCATTGTTTCCAGGAGATCAGTGGGATGCACACATGAAACCGGTCACCTCTTCGTCCTCTCCGATTAGGTTTCGATCCAAACGTATATGTAAGTGGACGATTCTGAAAATTCAACCCAGTTGGCCTTTTCATTGTCTCCCTTTAGGAGATCTGTTCCTCTGAGTAATGGTTGCCCCAGGTGTCGCTAATTGACTCACAGCTGAAAGCTTGGAATTATCAGCTTCTGTATCTATGTCTGATTGAACATCGACAAAGATCTCTGAAGCAACCAATAATCGTATCTCTTGAAAAGTGACGTTTTGGGTTGGTGTTTCTTTGAGAAACAATCGAAAGTTATAGAAGTATTATTAATGGCAACAAAGCATGGTTTACGAAGGAAACTAATAATATCCATGCATAAAGCTGGATTCTTTAGTCTTTACAACCTCACAAGTTAACATTGATTCTGTTCACTAAATTAAAATAGCCCCGTTGCCTATCTCTGAACAAGCTAAGCATCTCCATAATGGCGAAACTGAATGTTCTGAGAAGGTGGCTGGTATGTTTTCTCCAAAGGAAGGTAATTACTGCCACTAGACATTGCCACAGGGAATCTAATCCCTGTAGGTCTGTTGTTACCTTGAGCTCTCTCGAGTGACTGCACCTGTGTCTTCAAGAACTTGACGTAGTGGATGGCCTCATCTAACATCGACGCTGTATCCATCTTTGTCCCACCAGGAACCAGTCTTTGAAGAATCCTTATTCTCTCGCTAATCCTCTCTCGTCTATGACGAGCAGCGACACTTTGAGGGTCCTTGGAAATCTTCACGTTTCTTCTCTTGGGTGGCTTAACCGATTCAGGGTCTATGTGTATTGGCTGCAAAGCGGCGACTCGAAAAATCATCTCCCTCATTGCGGCCATTGAATTCTTCTTTTGTGACGTTGAAGAATAAGCCTCTGCACCTGATAACTCTTCAAGGGTTCTCCATCTTTCACTGTTTGGACTAGACAAGAAAGCTGATGGTGATTGTTGTTCACTTGGGCTCCCATTATTAGCAAATGATATATTAGACGGAAGGTCCACATATGGAGGTGAGCTGCCGACACCAGGGTTATTGAGAAAATGTCGCACACCATTAGCACCAGTAGTGATGGAGCTATTACTTGCACCAGGAAACTGAGATGAGGCTAAATGATCAACAACATCACCATAGCCATCACCTGAGGCATAGAACTCCGGGAACTTATCCATCATGATCATCTCTACCTGATCTTCTGGTGCAGACTTTGGATGGTTAATCTCCATAGCTTATTATAACACTCTCCTTCTTTTAAGAAGGAGCCAAACACAAAGTAAGGGAAAGAGAGTGCTTTTATCTGTTGCAAGAGAAAAGGAAATTATTAGGAGCTGAAGCTGAAACTGAAACTAAAAGAGAAAACAGAAAAGAAACACTGATAGAGTTAGCCAGAGGGATGGGGAAGATAAAAGAGAAGAGAGTGTAACTAAGAGTTCTATCAGAATTTGCAGTGAAAGAAAGAAGCGTTAGTGGGGAGAAGGAAATAGCAAGTTATACTATATCATAAAGGTGATATCGGGAACAGACTAGCACACCAGTGCCAAATGCTATATATAAATATTATATATAACTACAAATCGGAAACTTTGTATACTCAATATGTTAACCTCGTTCGAAAAAATTTTAAAAAAAGAAGAAGATAAGAATGCACATTAAAATTGTGGTCACACCTTCAAAATCAACTAGATTCTCCAAATAAGTACACGAAGAATAATTGGACTGTAGATCATTCAAATTGAGTTAAAACCATACGAAAGGGTGTCTTTGTTGCCTGAAATAGAAATCGGAAGCAAAATCGTGTAAGATTCTTTTTACATTTCATGATGTAGATTTGGAATTGGCTCCACCACTCAAAAGGGTTTAGTCAGAATCAGACCCTCCAACTATTTCCAGGGAGTGCCGTAAGTGCTTTTGATGGTGCATGAATTATTATATACATCTATAATGCAATGCAACTGAGTGGGATTTTATTAGTGTTAAGAGCATAAGTCACCAAACCTTTCCCTTAACATTCACCGTTCTTTTGAAAAACCCTAAAGTCCCCACTCACATGACAGGTGTCAGAAATCTCACCAGACCCCTTTTAAATGGTCCAGTGACCAGAACAGAACAGAACCATGGCTGCATATATACGTGTATATATTATAAAAAACATATTGCATTATCATGATATGCTTTGCTTTCGTCCTACACCCTAATATTTAACACTCCTCATCATCTCCTGTCATTTCAATTGAAATGGGAACGCCTTTCGAGAAGGATCAGGTTCCGCTACAAAACCTGCTTCATGTGCTGGAATTGCCTGACCCAACTTTTACTATATTACAACTGGCCAGAGTCGTCAACTAGCTAGTGGTAGAAAACTAAAAATAAAATTCCTTCATCTTGGTTTTCTGGTATTCCACATTCTATCAGATAAGTTCCTCCACTTTGTTAGTTCAATTCATTTATATCTCCTACGATTGCTTATTTATGTTAAATCAACTTTATAATTATTAATAGAGATAAACATAAATCAAATAGGTTTATATTAATTCTTGCTTACAAGATCAAATTCAATTAAACCGTCATTGTTTTTTAAAATAGTTCAATTCGATTATTCAAATTTAAATCTCGTCTAAGATTTAATAAACTTGAGTTTGATATGACTTTTTATTTAATTAACGACATTGTTATCAATAATACTTAATTGAAACTTTCGTAAGACCTAAAATTTGAAGAGATTCAATAATACACAGTCTTATTCTTATGTAATATAAGGGTTCCGCAAACGTAAGCAAGAAGTGCCGAACTGCATTATCAAATTTTTAGTATTATTTGTTATTTAACTTTTGATTGTTTTTATTTTTGTTTTTGTTTATGTTAGAGACGATCATAGTAAAATTGGGAATTTTACAAAACTATTAACCCTTATGATTTTTCAGTTGTTTTTTTAAATAGTTCAATTTGATTATTCAAATCTCAATCTCATTTGAGAATTAATAAACTTGAGTTTGATATGACTTAAATGAGAATTAATAAACTTGAGTTTGATATGACTTTTTTGGTTTGATTATCGTTATCGTCGTAAGCAATACTTAATTAAAATTTTCGTAAGGTGTAAAATTTGAAAAAATTTGATAATAAACAGTCTTATTCTTATATAATATAGAGACCTTTTTTGTATTATCCTAATTAATAAATTCAATTTGAGAGACACTTCTAATTGCCATGGAAGAAGATTTTTCATAACCAACGAACTTTAGTTTAATATTTAAATAACTAAATGTGTAACCTTGTTCTTGTTTTCAGCGTTCTTACTTACCCTCTCGTTTGCTTTGTTTTCCGTTGACAAGTCAGTGACAGCAAAAATTACTGCTTCCTGGAATAATGGCAGTGCTCTGAATGCTTGCAGCTTTGAAGTCAGGAGGCTCATGAGAACAATGTTTCTTTCTTTTATACTTTATTATGTATTGTTACAGAATTTTTTTTTCATATAAAATCTTGACAATTAGATCCCAAAATTTTGGACCCCACTAAGCATATAATGATACGATGCAGATGTTGATAAGGAGACACTAGGGTCTACGAAGAGTGTTGTTTAACATTTAGGGCAATCGAGAATGACATTGTCGATTCTTGGCAATTAAGACAGGACGGTAATTTAAGGTCCTACATAAAACGATCCGAGGACTACAAATTTTTAGGTTTTATGCGATTCATACACGTATGATAATAAACCGCACGGAAAGGTGATATGGGTTTATATTAATGTTTTAAAAATCGAATCAAAAGATTATTACGGTTTAATTATCCTATATCGGTAATCAAAATGACTGATATGAGATTCATAATCTTACAGGCTCTCTCACTCTTCAAGTTAGCTTTTGAGGTTGGTTCTTTTATAAAACTTGTAATAATTGATATCAGAGTTAACACCACTCCTTTAAATTTGTGGGTACATACGTGTTGACGCTGGTATAGCAGTGTTTGCCCAGGGTTAAAAAAGGTCTAGTGCATAGTCAGCTCGTTAGTGCCTGAGCTGCAAAGCGTGGTGAGATGTTACGGTTTAATTGTCCC
This sequence comes from Erythroxylum alaternifolium, assembly GCA_027478495.1. Taxonomy (NCBI): domain Eukaryota; kingdom Viridiplantae; phylum Streptophyta; class Magnoliopsida; order Malpighiales; family Erythroxylaceae; genus Erythroxylum; species Erythroxylum alaternifolium. The sequence continues at coordinate 3,862,605 of JANIIA010000002.1, forward strand.
ACATTGGTAATAAAAGAAATTGATGTAGAGTTTATAAGCTTATGGACTCTTCTACCCTTTAAGTTAACTTTTAGAGTTGGTTCTTCCGTAAGACCTGTAACAAAGTAAATGAACGTGAAGTATCAAATAAACATAGAAAATTAATGATGTGAAATTACAGTTAGTAGTCTTGAATGGGAACAGTTTGTGAAAAACAGAAAAAAGGGAAAAAAATCTATTCAATAAAGAGAAAATGCTCTCGCACCCTCCACCCTCTTCGATAATATTATATCAGACAAGACATGAATAAAGAGACGAGTTATCTGCAAGAAGAGGTTCGATTGGATAAAAAGAAACCATGGGAGAGAGATCTTGTTGTTGGTTGGTTTGGTTTCTGCTTTCTTTTACTTTGCATTATCACATTTGTACCTTATCTTCTCTTCACCGTATCCCATTTTTTAATTAAAAAAGTTTTAAATAATACCCAATAGGACATAAATTATAATTGTTCTTGTTTGTTCCACTTTCTCCACCGTGAATTGCAGGCAGGGCTCAGAGAAGAAAATTCTGGCGTTAATGATAATAATATTCAGTTGCATTGTAAAGAGGACAAGAAAGAGATGGGCACAATTTCCTCATCTTTCACATTCTCCATGATAATCAACAATTTGGGATCGTTCTCTCTTTGCCAGACTGCTAAAATCAGACAGTTTAAAGCTACCTTGGGTGCTGGTTTCGGATTTTTGGACACTAACTTTGGGTGAAAACATTTTCACCTAGACACGACAGTCCATGAAGGAACGCGTGTAAGATAGAGAGTTAGGTCGGAGCAGACAGTAATTGCAGGATAATATCATTGATTTTGCTGGTGGGGCTTGAGTCATGAATTGTACACTGACCTCACAACCCAGTTTTTGGCTTCCGTTGCTTATTATTAGGATAAAAACAATAATGGTAGTGAAGAATTTCAGTGATCAGAAGGGACGAACACGTGAAGTTTCTCACAATCAGCTCCCAGTTTTTAGGTAACACGTGGAATAATAGGTCGTCCAATCAATAATGCCATTTCTTTACTTGTGGAGCAATCAAGCTTAAATTATATGAGAATCATCCTCAAAATACAATACCGTGATCTATAATTTCCTCCTAATCTTTTTCAGAAAAATGCTAACGACTAGAAGACATTTCCAGCAAAATTTTGCCAAGGATCAGAGATGGGACAAGTAGTTCGCTCCATACAAACAACTCTAGGCAATTTCCCATCATAAGATATTCTGTGTACAGGTCACTAAGTCTTAAGGAAGTGCGGTTCGATCATAGACTGACCTGTTAAAAAGGCTGCAAAATCTTTTGAAGGATATGATTCAGATGTTGAGCCAAAGGCTACAAGATTCGGGCACCAGAATAGCGGCCTTGCTTGCAAGAAATGGCAGCAAACTTCTTCCAGCATAGCAACGGCTTCTTGAAGCAATTATACAAAAGGAGCGTAGATTTTAGGTTTGATTGGTACTCCCCACGTTATCTCCATTCAATATCTCATCTACACAAAACTCATGCAAGTTGTCAAACATTTTCTTCCACCTCTGAAGCATTTGCATGGAGCGTGCATTATCGACCTTTAGTCTCTCCACCTCCATTTCGGCTGCAGCAGAGGAGCCTTGTTGCTGGAAATAAGGAAAAATTAAATGTCAGCAAATGAAGAGGTTTTGGGACTGGGGAAAATGAAAATGTTAAAAGTGAACTGATTGATACCAGAATAGACACTTAATGAAGCTAAAAGGCATCTAATATAAGCTGCATACATAGCTGCATTAATGTTATTATAAAAACTAGAACTTATAAAAACATACAAGTTTCACAAACACCCGAAACACTCAACATGGTTTCTATTACAGTAGGACATGGCATATATTTAATCTCAGAGTCCTCATTCATGGAAGCATAAGTAGGTATAATTTAATTCTGAACTTTTTCTTATTGCCAAACCATTACTATTCATAAGCTCCGCAGAGAAATTGAGAACCTGAAGTTCTTTGATCTGCTTATCAATCAATTCAGAGCTGAGGTATGGAGCATCAACATGATAAAAGGAAGAAGCCTGGAGACTGATAACGGCGTTAGTGTCTACATTTTCTGCTGCTAATTTCACATACTTATCCAGTGGGGGTGGTAAAAGTGATCCACGCCTTCTCGAGGAAGCCTGAAAGCCTAATGACAAGCGAGAACTTGGATAAAGGGGCCGTTTGACAACATAAATATTGTTCACAGGGCCTGAAATACATGTTAAATAAGGAATCAGGAGATGGATACTGGTATTTATTTCCTCTTTATGTGCATATACGAGCTTCTACATAAATAACATAGCATGGTACAATAGCTGGGTTCAGAAAGGACAAGTTCTGAGAATGATTAAATGTGATTGAGCAATGAGTCAGAATAAGACAACGATTCCTGGAATTTTAAATAGAACCTTTTGCATGTTTGAATATGCGAATGGTGTTATGTGTTTTGGGGTCCCAAACACGAACCATGCCGTCCTCTGATCCAGAGAGCAGTAAATTTCCAGTCGCACTATATGTTAAGCATGTGACAGCCTTACTGTAAAAGAAAAGTCAGCTATCAGTAAAGGTAGAGAAACTTTCCAATGTGTGTTACATCTGAATCGTGCAGGAACCTTTTCAATCTACCACATAAATAAAGTCATTCTCCCTTTCATTTTAGAGGCTGTACACCACAGAGTCCCGTAAACACAAGAGTGACCCATAAGAACAATCAATCCCAACAACTCGATTTCTAGGATATTCCGATATTTAATTGTAACACTTAGCACCCGGGAGCGAAACCACAACAGAAACCTTCTATTTGTCATTTGAAAGAAGTAAATAGCAGAATCTAGCCCCTTAGCAACTCTCTCAGCTCTAGAACACAAGCTTTCAACAATGCAACTTCCCCAATTTCATATTCATACTATCCAGCTTTGTAGTTTAAAACCAGTCAAAGCAACTTGATGCATGGGCGTCCTTGGAAGTTAACAAAATTTTTAGCATGCTATTTCATTGATATATCACTTATCTTTGTCCTCATTGCTCTATATAGAATGATTTGGTCATCTTCTTATATATGTACGTTTAGTCTCCAGTAAACCCCCCCTTCACTTGCAAAAGAAAATTATATTTAATTGCCCACGTTTTAAAGACTTCAATAGCACAGTCTAATGCAATAGATCTAATCACCCCATAGTTCAACCAATCAGCAAGCATCTAAGGAAGAAAAGGGCTTTATATGGTTCATCAGCATCTATGATACATTATATGGAAATTTTACAAACCTGTGACTTGGTAGTGAACCAATAATGTGTAACCAATGGCTATTGCTACAGGAACTATCAGCGTTAAGTGCAGCAATATATATTTTGCCATCTCTACTTCCAGCATAGAAGACATTTTCACCAGGGTCCAATGCAACTGTATCAATTACTGAGGGAAACACGATATTTCTCAGCAACACGCCCTTAGATAAGCTCCATACCTGTGGCATAAATGTGAATCGAAAAATAAAATAGAATGATTTATGATGCAAAATGATAAGAAGAAGAACATTCTGAGTTATTTGAGAAAGTTCAATCCCTACATGATATCATGAGAGCAAATGACTTAATTGAAAACACTATGAGGGCAAATCATACCAAATTTACATAAGAAAGAAAACTGTGGTAAAGTGCAAAGGAAATCAGACCTTACACGTTCGATCCTCAGAGGCCGAAACTATTATTGCATTGCCTCCACCATAACCTGTGACTATATCGGTAACACGTAACGTATGTTCTGAAAAGCTATGCTCATAAAGTTGGCTTGCCTGCTCTTTTTGGTTATCGTCAAATAT
>JANIIA010000002.1:3866475-3888710 GCA_027478495.1 Erythroxylum alaternifolium
TCATCATCTCAGGCAAATTGCACGAAAGAGAAAAGAAAATGGGGGCATAGAGCACGAAAGTACATGAAAAGAGACCAAACTCTGACAGCTCCATCCTCTGACCCAGAAACCAGAAGCGAGTTATCTTCAGTGAAATTCAAGCACGTAACACTCCTATAGTGGGCACGCCATTTCTTAAGCAGTCTACCAGTCGCAACCTAAACCACATAAAGAAACAGCCATTTTAATAAAAAGAACAAAGTTACCAAACAGATTCAAAACTAGTTCAACATTCTCAGCAAGAAAGAATAATTACCTCCCAAAAGTAAATATTCCCAGAAACACCACCTCCAACAATATAAGTCCCTTCACTGTTAGCTACAAGAGGCTTGATAGGCTCCTCCGGAAAGCTCTTAACTTCCACTTGAGGCTGAGAATAGAGAAGGGCAAAAATGTTTCAGTTTTTACATAGGAATTTCACCAAAAAGTTTACATTATTAAAAGGGCTTACCTTAGACCAAGACCAGTAAAGAATTGAGCCTGACGTGGCATGGGGATCCCGGAGCTGAGAGGAGGCCAGGAACCGGTGGCCGACGGCAGTGAGGCCGTGAGGAGGGGACGCGCAGGTTTTATACCGAAGGTTTTCAGCGCCACTTTGGAGGTTCCAGCAGCCTATTCCGGCATCAACCAACGACGATGCGATCATGACTTCTTCTTCCATATTGGAACGGTGCGTTCAGTGAGCTTTGAAGTTCTGTTCAGGGGTTGAACAATATGGTTTTGTTAGGGTTTAAGGGAATGCAGCTTATACAGATACGATGTCGTCAAGGGAATGATGAATACAACACTAAACGATGTCGTTAGAAACATCTCTGGGCTTACGGGTCTCGACTTTTTGAATCTTTGAGGTATGTGACTGGGCTTTGATAGCAAAGTCTGCTTAAGGCCCAAATCCCTAAAATCACAAAAGCTTTGTATAAAATTTTCTCTAATTTGACCTAACGATTCATTTAATTGAATGTAAATCACATTAGTAAATCAATAAAATTTAAAGAAAGCAATCTCAATTATTCAATTTATTTTACTAATTATTCAATTTATTTTATTCATTGAATAAGAAAGCATATATTTTATACAACAAACTATGATAGGATAGATCTAAGAAACCTACTTTTACGAAAGATCTTCGTTATAGATTTAGTGAGGGAACATTCATATAGGTATTGACACCACACTTCAATTCAAAATCTTAAAGCATTAGATTTATAGGCCTTTTTTACTTATATGTCTTTCACTATTTTTATCTCTTTATGATGTGAGATTCCTACTCACCTTGACATCATAACATTTTATGTCCTGTTGTCTTCACTAATGAACCATTTTGCACGTTGGATGATAAAAAATTCTCCTAATCTTCAAAACTTATAATTGTAAGTAGAATTGGCAAAATTAATTTAGTTCGGCTCAAAATGATCAAATCTAATTAATTAATTTTAGATTGAACTCGAATCGAGAAAGTTAATCAACATTTAAAATGGTATCGTTTGTATTTATAAATTTAACAAAATTATAACAACATGATTTTATTTAAATAACTTGAATCATAGTTCGAATTTAACCGAACTTCGAATTATATTTAAACAAACGATCTTTTTACTCGACTCAACGTATTATAATTTTTACTAATAAATTCCCTAATTTAAGAGAAAATATTTCTCAGGAAAATAATTCTAGTAATCTATATAGTCTTAAAATTTTCCTTATATTACTAAATAGCTAAATATTACACATCAAAGATATAACAAGTTTAAAAAAATTATTTAATATCTCGAGGACTCCTGGTTGGTTTCAAGACAACTGGTATTTATAGTTGTAATATATCTTTACAAAATTACCAACATGATAGCAGACTTGTAGTTCAAAATCGGGTGGAATGCTTAACTTAGGGATAGCAAAATCAGCCTATCCTCTCGATCTATCATACTTTTAGCCCGGATTGATCGAGCCAGTGGTGGGCTATGGGTCGACACGTCTCGACCTGTAATTTGTCTGTTATTTTCAAAACAACATCGTTTTGTTCAAAACGATATTATTTTAGATTTTTTTTTAAAAAAAAATAAATGAGTCGGACCTCTCGTAACTTGTCGGGCCATAGTCTGGGGTCACTGACATTCCTAATTCAATTAATTACAAGAGCAGCAGCATAGATCTGTGATCTACTAGCATGTTCATCCACATTAAACTACCAATTTCCAGTGTCATACATGCAGAAGCAGCCTCGAGACCAAGCGTTTAAAACAAACAGAATCCAATAAACTTGCAGACGAATCGTATAAATGTGAATAAAGTAGTCTACAAAAAGACGTCTGAAGAAATGTCGACAAAGTGGACAATGATCGGTAGACTGAATCGAAGCATCGCAGTTTCTCTCTCTTTTCACTTCTTTTAAGCAAAACAAAAGTCACGCACTTTCTTCCTTTCCTTCATTTAAAAGGCCTCTATACTGTAGACGATCCATATCGACTTTTGGATGCTCTCATGGAAGCAAACCCACTTTCACTTCCTCGTTTTTATATATATATAATAAAATAATAAACTAGTTTAATAAATTAAAAATACTTAATTTTTAAAATTTTACTTTTAATTTTAATTTTTTAGAAAATCATTTATCTTAAATAATATTAAATATGAATTGATCAAATATGATTAATATAATAACCAAAATCAACTCTTAAATTCTATTGAACTAATAAAATTTTACTTAAATTAATAATTTCATATAATTACTATAAATAATTAGTCCAATTTAAATGTAATTAATTTGATTCAAATTAATTAAATAAATTAAATCCTCATATAAATAAAATTTGAATGATATAAATGTTATATTTATGCTGCATATATATTATTATTTTTAATTAAATTAAAAAATAAAAACAAAAGAAAATTAAAAATTTAAAGATTAAGAAAGTTTTAAAAATGTTTCTTACACTTATCCTTAATGTTTTACTCAATGGAATTAATAAACGCATGCTTATTATATACATCAGCACGTGAAGTCCCAGGTCACGTGCGATACTACACAAGAAAGGACAAACTCAGAGAGTTTGCATACGTATACATACATGGATAGATATAGGGGTAATGATGTTATGTCAAAACCTAGGGTTAGGGTTTTGTTTTGTAACCTTGTGTCCTTCGAACGAGACGAAATCATTGCACGACAAAGATATTCTAAGAATACTACTGTTATTCCCCTTCCATTTAAAAACTGTTCCTCTTTCAAAACAAAAGACTTACAGTGTTCCTTTTCTTAACTTGCTTTCGTCTCTGTCTCTTCCCAGTTTCACCGTGTTCAGATATTAAATAACCGTAGCCACCTAAGAGCCAAGAAAAGGAAGATGCTTGGTCAAACAATTTTATGCCAACCTTTACTCGTGTAGGGATGTCGGATAATGGGACAAACCCAAAGTCGTAAAAGAGAGATGGGGTTTTGAGCAAATGTAGGTTTTGTTTGTTTAAGCTATAGCTACCAGTCAAGACAGTTCTTCCATATACTTCTGGTCTCTGAATATGGATGATCAGAAAGCAAAACTTTGAATTAGGGAAGAGAGAAGAGAGGGATCCAAAGAAAGGGGTTTTTTGAAGATGATGATCCGATGTACGCTTAAAGTAGGAAAAGGCAAAGGTTTCTGGCCCTCTGTGGAAGAAGTATAGAAGCCTTGATAGAAACATTTCAACCTGTATCTTTAGTCAGTTTTCTTCTGTATTTCGCTTTCATCGAACAGCGCAATCGTTTTGTTTTCTTGTTTTTGTTCTTTCTTGGATTTTTACTTGTTAAAGCTGTGGTCTGAAACTCATTTCTAGTTTTTCTTCTGTTTCTTGTCTTGATTGACACTTGACGGTTTATAGAAACGAGAATTGGAGATCGTAAACTTCGTCAGTCGAGAAATGATAACCTCTTTTCAGAATCATGAGATACTTTTTGGACAATAATATAGATAATGATAAGTTGAACGAGTTAATATGGCTTCCACTGGTTAGCAAGATTTCGAGAAACGTATAAACATACGAGCAGCTTTCTTTTAAAATAATTTTAGCAGAGAATAAGAAAAAAAAAAGTTTTATCTATTTCAGCTGCTTCTTCTGATGGCGTTCTAGTTGTTTTAAGCTTCAATAAGCCGGAGTTGTAGGTAATAACCATTAATGGAAGTAATCAGTGAAAACCCTAGAGATTGACAATGAACCATTCTGGAACTGTGTCAGCTTTTTTCGCCAAGAAGTCTCTCCCTCATGTTATAGGGACTCATTAGACTGATCGGACTACACAGTCTTCAGAAATGGGACTCAGAAAAGGTGGAGAATAAATCGGCGAGCAACGATAAATCGATTTTCCACAATGAAGACGAAGTGACATCTCCACGGAAAGATGGAGTTGATGATCTTTAGTCAAGCTTTAGTCTTTACTCTTCACTCACCACTCTTAACCAAAAGACACCTGCATTAATGGCTGTTGAAAACGAAATAGTACCTGGAGATAAAATTATATATACAGTCGCAAATATCCACAAGCACGCACATACATATTTAATTAACGCTATCATCTCATACTCTCAGGACTTGAAGAACATAACAAATAGAACAAGAGAATGATCTGAAATGAAGATGAAAGGAAAAAGAGAACAAAAACCTCATAAATCTGACTCAATGAAAATTGGGGAAACTAATTAACATGCCGAAGGAGGCATTAGATTCAACCCTAAATCATCTTTTTCCAACACCAATCGAGCCTTACTAGTCTCCAAATTTCCTGGATTGGAAGAATATTCCGGGTGCAATCTTTTCTTGGATTGTAAAGGGACACCAAACAACTTTGTCTTATAGCCATTACCACTGGGTTCTTCAAGAATGGTCAAAGAGCTTTGTGAAGTAGAGCTTGGAGAGTTCAAGACGTGAACTTGAGGAACTTGCTTAGCGTTAGTGAAGGCGGGATGATATCCAGTAAGATGGTTCGGAGGCTTTTGTATCAGTGAACCATTAGAAGCTATAGGATTAGCGACTGTCTGTGGACCGCAAAGAAGTAAAGAAGAAGAATAAGTATTGCTGGGAGTAACAGGCTTGACATGATTTTGGACAAAGTAGATAATATCGTTATAAAGCTTCTTCATGTGTGCAAGTTCAGAAATAAGGATGTTGTTGCTTCTCCTGAGTTTCTCATTATCTTCTGATAAAGCAGTCACTGAGCTGTTATATCCACCAAATCCGATTACTGAAGCATTGGGGCCTCCTCTTCCCGGCGACGAAAGTGGCGGCGAGTCACACCAGTTGCTGTTGACCTGTTCGTCGGATTCTGATGGAGAGATGCTGACTCTACTTGGAAATGAAAAGAAGTTAGGCCCATTGACACCAAGTTGAGAATGTGGATGGTGATGGTGGTGGTGATTAATAGCTACTTGTGGCTGAGCTGTTTTTCTTCTGTGTATCTCACACAGCAAGTGCTTCTCTCCCTTTTTGAAGAATTCATTTGCAAACTCCCACCTGTCAGGCACAATCTTCCTGAAACCCTAAATTTCCAAGCACAAGCAACAGAACCCTGGTCAATATAAACTCAACAACCAAAACTGAAACAAAACAATAAAGACACAAACTTTGCAACAAAGAAAGGAAGGAAATATATAGGGTTAGTTTCAGATATATACATAAGTATTAAGCTGTCTGACAAAGCTAGAAAAGTTATTGTGTTTGAAGTAGTTGGGTAGAAGATCACGAGCAAACTCAGGCGGCCGCCAAACGACGAATGTAGTTTCATCTTCACCCCAAGAAACTATATGGTCAGTGGTGGGATCATCTACTAACTGATAAGTTTTTGTGAGGAAAGGAGCTGGAACTGGCTTGTGGGAGTCTAGTGAGAGTAATATGCCTTCACAATTGTCAAGCATAAGCGCCATTAAACTTGAAAACCAGAAGAACTTGATAGATAGATAGAGAGAAAAGGAGAGAAAGAGAGCGAGAGGCTTTTGAGTTTGGTGTGGGTAAGTGTGTGAATGCGGTAAGCAGATGGATAAAAATGTTAGGAGAGGAGGCACTATGCGACACAGTGTACTGTGATGTTATGGTTTTTTTTTCCTTAAATCTTTTACTTTTGCGGTGATTTGATAATGTATATGTGTCTTAGTGTCACTCTCCTCGGTTATGTAGTGAGAGAGAATATGTGTCTGTCTGTCTAGGACTGTGAAATAAGGGCCTTTCAAGACAAACCCGTGAACTCTCTCTCTCACACTGACATTGATCCCGCGCACACCCACTTAAAAATCAGGCACAAGAGGATGGTGCAGGTTCTGTTTGGGAATTGACAATGGACACCCTCCTCTCAGTCCCACCACTTTCCATTTAATTAATTAGTCAAATACGTAACTAGAAGATGTTCATCTATGTTCTGCCATACAAACCTTCTTATAGTAGCTTCAGGAATCTTAATTTATCTGCATGCAACGCAATGCATGTGATGCCGTTGTTATTAGGTGTGGCTATCAGTTTCAGTCCCATCCTCGTCCTGTTAAGTCTCCAGTTTAATCGTCCAGGTGTAGTGCAAATATCGCATGTTGGGTCTAGATTTAGAAATGATTAACAGTAAGTCGAGACCAAGGGGCATTGTGGTCATAAAAAGTTGAGCAGAAATAAGAAAAGAAAGAAAGGAGACGAGGAAGGTGGTTTCACTTCACGTCAAACGAGTGTCCTCTTTTTCATTTTGTAGCTTTCCCTTTGTTGTTTAATGTCACCAACCCAACACAATCTCCAATTTCGAATCCCCATCATTTTCTACTTACTCTAGCAGATATAAGGTAAAGAATACATCGAACTACGTGATGGGATTTAAAGCCTGTTTCTTGGTGACGACATTTCTTCTTCTTCTTCTTCTTCTTCTTTTTTCGCAACTTTCTTCCTGTTTTACTCGCATTATATTCCAAACTTCAATATCAGTATCATATGTAGAGACATGCTCTCTGGCTACTGTTACCTTTACTGACTAAGTCACAACTATGTGACTCTCTCTATTTCTTCCTCTGTACTGTACAACTACTGACCCTTTTAGCCTCTTTAAGAGTCCTCCAATTTTGGCTCGGCTCAGCTTCCTTCACCACTGACGTGTCTCAGGTGATTGAATTATTGGCTCCAAAAGTTTCCATGAAACCTGAAAAAACTACAGCTTTTTCCCTTCCTTTCTTTTCCTTGATAAGGGCCCAAGAAATTTTTGTTTCTATACACAGTTTCTCCTACCCCCTTTTCATGTCCTCTTCTCATCACTCTCCATGTAATAAGATTTTAAATTAAAGCACTGTTAAGGAGTACATATCAATAGATAACAGATAATATTAGGAATAAGAGGAGGCTCCAGCAAACTGATGTAGGGTCGCAACCAGTTGCTCTGCAAAGTGAAACCATAGGAACATCATTACTAATTATATCACATAGATATTGCAACTGATTGTTTTTATCATGCCTGTGATTCTCATTATTGGAAAAACAAAGTTTGCCCACTCACATGATTATTCCTTCCATGTTAAAAAGGAAGTCGTCAATTTCCTTATCAATCACAACAAACAAAGAAAAAGAGAGAATTTAACAAACGAATGAACTTTAAATCTGTTCATGAAAATTAAGCCATTTAAGTTATAATCTTCCGATCATTAAGAGATAATGGATCATTTCAATCGATAAGCTGATTGACTGACCATATTTGCTGAAGAACCTATTCGGATTACTGAAACTGGTCTCAGCTAAATTATGTACAAGTTAATGAACTGCAAGAGATAAGGTTAAAGCAAAGATCTCTGTCACATGGCTTGTAAAATTTTTGTTGAATTCCAATATAGATTTCACTACTTCAGCACAAAACAAAGCATGTGATATTAACATTTTTTATCTCTCATTTTGTACATAGCAAAGAAGCCGGAAATGATAAGAAGCGTTGTCAGATTCCTGTGCTGATAATTCAACTATAAATGGAAATGCTCTCTCTCTCTTTCTCGTTTTTCTTAATTCCCGAGTTCAAATCGCTTACCCTTCTGCACCATCACTGCAAGACTTCGGCGGCTGACATGGAAGCTGTCCTTGGAGCTTCTGAGGGGTATGCACTTCTCGTGATTTTTGTCTTGCATTCTTCTTTTGCTTTACGAATTTTATTACAATCACATAAATCGATTCTATTACCCTTTTTCATGTTACATGCATATTCTAGTGAAACATTTTTCTCCTTAATCTAGACAAAGGTTAGTTTAGTTTATTAATAGAAAAAGAGGCAACCACTTGGTCATTGTCACAAGGCGATTATGGCAATGATCTGATTATCCATTACGAACCACTTGATGGGCGTGGGTCCAACAATCATACAAAGGGACCTATTGAATTGATGGAGCTGAACAGTTTATGGGGTAATAGGTAACAGAGAAGCATGAATAGTTAATGAGTAAGAAGGTAAAATTCATGATGATTCGCAGAAGCTCTCTTTTGTTTGTTTTGTGAATTTTTGTAGAAGAAGACACATATCTCACATATGAGAAAAAGGGAACAAGGGGTCCACGAAGTATACCAAGAAATCCAGATCTTCTCTCGCAAGTTGTCAGCAACTAAGACAGATCCAACGGAGCCCACCACCTCCACCACCACTACCACCACCATGACTAGCAAAATTCAACCCAACACTCAAAACCTCTAAAACACTAAAGAGCCAAGAAGATTCTATTCCAATTTCTATAACACAGTGAAATGTGAACGCCACGATCACCACCAGCCCTCCTCTCTCTCACATGATCACCGCCGATTACAGCTTTCAAATATACATTATACAATTTACCTAGTTAACCATAAACAAATCATAATGCAAGGTCATTATTGGATAATCTATTTTGCGAATTTCAAGGAGAGACAGCTTAAAACACAGAGCGAATATGGATAAACAACCCCACAAAATATACGTTAATAAAAGATCTATAGACCCTTTTCGAACTCTTTCTTCTCTTGCTTTGAGGTGAAAGAATCAAAATCTGTATTCTATACGACAAGCTACAAGGTTCTCTCTTCTGTCCTTCTCTCACTCTCTTTTGTCTGATTCACTGACCCTTCTCTTGTATTGAGGGAAACACAACCATGTAATGTAGTTCCGCTATATATATATACACATATATATTACATAACATGCATGCACATAGAGCATCTCACTCCTCAAAACTGTATTATATTTACATTGGGGTAACGTAGTAGTAGTTGTAGAGATAATGGTCAAAGAAAGTGAAGAGGCTATAAGGTCCTGATTATCTGAGAAACTGAAATGATATAGTATGTGTTATGGGTCAAGAGGGATATGGATCCCACGAGGCAGTGGCACACTGATATATTAATGGACAGGACGAGATACTCGTTTGTCTTTCATTCTTATACAAATGTAGATAAATGGTGCTTTGTCCTTTGTGTAGCCATGAAAATTGACGTCCCTATCCTTCCAAAATGACCGATCATCACGCAACGTTCTACTATTACAGTCTAAAGAATAAAAGAAGAAGAAGAAGGAGGTGAAGCTGAGATACTTTTGGCTTAATTTGTCAGTGTTCTGTATCTAAGTTAGTTACCATATCATAAATATCAGAAAGTTTACTTCTTTTCATGGTCCACTTGATTTGCACATAATGACCTCAATTTGATAAGAAATATAGGGATAGAGCTAACATTTTTCTTATCATTATTTGATATCAGAGAATCTAATTTTTCTTATGAATTAATGTTCTAATATTTGCTACTCTTATTAGTTATATTGGAACATTTCAATATTTTTGAACTTTGAATAAAGTTTTAAATTTACCATGTATTGATAAATTAATGATATAAAATCAGCTTCTATACTAATTAAGAGTAAAGTTTCAGACCTCGCATATCAACAAGATTCTTATTGGATATTGTTGTAGTATTGATAAATTAATAGCCTAATTATAAACAAATAATTTTATTCAATTTTGCAGTACTAACCCAAACTTTAAAAAGTAGCTTTAAAATGTTTAAACTTTCAATTGTTGACGTTAAATTTTCTGTTAATGTGAGTAACATTACTTGTTTGTCACATACGTAACCACTGTATATTATATTTGTATCACATATAAAATTTATTATTTAATAAATTAAAATATAAAAATCTTGAAATAATTATACATGAAACAAATATAATATTTGACAATTATATGGAAAAAATACTAATATGATGTAGCTCTGTAAGTCATCAATATTAATGAAGAATTTAATGTTGGATTGTTTTTGTTAAAAATTAAAAATTGGAATAATTTAATTCCATTTTTTAAAATTTTAATCAATATTGTACAGTTGATTAAAGTTTATAAATTTATTTATAGTTAATCCTAAATTAATTTTAAACCCTAAATTATTTAGACCGACCTATTAAAAACAATTAAATTTATTACCATAGGTCAAAAATTATCATCCCTATAATCGATATTAAATTGTTATATAACATATTAAAGATTAAAAAATTTAAATCTAAATTTTTTATTATTTTGATGTAGTTATAACTTATAAAGATTCAGGGGGCGTTTGGTTCGCATGAATGAATGATAACAAGAATAAGAATGAATACAGTGAGCAATGAGAATAGATATTATCATTATAATTATGATGGTTGGTTAAAAGGAATGAATGATTACCATTACCATTAATAGTAGTTGGTTTGTAAAAAATATTAATAAATAAAAATTTATTTTTAATTAATTATAATGTAATTAATTAATTAATAATTATATTTTAATTAACGAATGAATTATATTGTAATTAATTAATCAATATTATTATCATTGTAATTGATTATATTGTAGTTAATTATATTTTAATTAATTAAATATATTTTAATTGATTAATTAATTACAATATTTTTATTAATAAATAATTATATTTTAATTAATTAATTATATTGTATTAATTAATTAGTATTAAAAATATTAAAAAAAAAGAGTCATTGTTAAAGAATGAGTATCATTCATCTACTAAATGAAGAGTACGAAGGATTCTTCAAAAGTGAGATATCAAACTATTACTCCTATAATAATAATCATTAACCAATTATTTATATTTCATTCCCCACCTATTAATCTCTTACCAAACGCATCAATCAAATACCCTGGCAGATAGTCTGATTCTATTACGCATGTTATATAACCATCCACTCATCTAATTTTACCCTTTCCCATTTATTGGATGGATGTATCATAAAGTCTTCTCAAAATGAAACTTCTTTCTCTGTGTATGTCTTGGACTAACCTTGACCATTTGATTTTGGGAAACGTGCAAGCTGCAAGTGCTTCACAACTAGAAATTTTAACGCCTAATCAGTGAGGGTGTTATAGTTAAACTAGAAATTTAAATGAACTGAGAGCAACTTATTGTTCCCTTTCTCGAATCCCTAATTAATTTTAGAAAAAACTCACGTTGAAAGTGGCAGCCGAAAGATGTTCAAACCTCTAAAGTTAACTGTTATTAACTGTTAACCAGGTGAGGTCAATTCCTAATATTTGGAATTCCTTGATTCGTCACTGCCGCGCCTGACTAAAGTACCACCTAATTGCTTTAGTTATCTCTACTTTCACCTTTAAGTTACATCCTTTCTCGATGCAGCGTTTTCAACCAGAAATTTTCATCGGCTGTTTCTTTTTTCTAGACATAGCCCCCAAATTTTCAAAAGATCAACGTACGATAGAGACTCTTGAACAGCAAAAACTTGTTATTTCTATTAGTCGTGTCTCCTAATTACTGATCCAAAGGACTAGGAGATCTTACCTAATTCTATGTCGAGATGCTAATTGATTAGATTAGGTATGATTGAGTTCAATTTAATTTTTTTTACAGATGGTACGAGGAATATTGTTTTAATCTAATTAGTTAATAAAGTAATGATATTCTAATTTTTAAAAAATTAAATTTATAAATAACAAAAAATTTTGAATAATTAAATTAAAATATATTGTTAAAAAAAAGTTCAAATCTTTGAACCTTTCAAATCGAATATTAAGTACATGCCTCTAGTCTAGGAGTGTGCAAAACATAAGGCCTCATTGAGAGTTGGGACATGAAATTTTGGTTGGTAATAAAAACTGTAATTATTAGCTAAGAATTGGATGATTGGTCCATCGAATTTCATAATTCCAATGAAACGGTTTGTCTCATAGAGTCATTCACTTTCTTCTATTCCCTCAAAGACAAAGTTCGTTCAAAGAGATTCAATGAATACATGAACTTTAGAGCAATCATGCATGGCTTTGGATGGTACAGATTGATATTAAATTCTGCACTAATCAAATGATCCAAATGCATTAAAGAAAGACGATGATATATATTGATTGATTGGATACAGATGAAGCCGTAAAACTTAATGAAAATAATATATATAGAATAGTGTGGATTTGATTTCCATGCAAAAGCTCTTTTTCCTTGGAAGAAAAAAAAAAGGACTTTTAAAAGCAATCCTTTCCGAAAGAATGTGTTTACTAGGGCATATGATCAAAAGGGTATTTGCATTTGAAAAAGAAATAAAAAAGAAGAGAACTTTGTTACAAGAATTGCATGGCGTAGTATTATAGTTTACTAATCAATAAAAGCAAACTCATTTTAACAGGCTTTAGCTTTAGAGTTGCATTAAAAGGAGCTAACAACAAGAGATCTCTTTACTTATCTTTCTCCTTTTTCTCTGCATTCTTTTCAATTCTTCTTTTCTGTTTGTTTGTTCTTCTTCCTCACTAAAGTCGTCGACTTCAACTTCTACGTACTTGAAAAAAGATGTCATGTACAAAGAGTAATAGGTCTGATCATATATATAAGAAAAGGGGTATTCTACGTGGAAGTAGCTATCCAACACACACATAAAAGCGCGATGGATACTACTGGACCCTAGTGATTCCACTAATGACATGCTTTTAGTCGGTGGTGAGGAATGATCAAATTTTATCAGTATCAGTTCTTTGATCAGACATTGTCATGTTTAAAAGAAAATGGGCCCGAAATTAAGTAGTGTTTTTTTTATAGTAAGATAACAATAAATACAACATCTATGTACGACCTAAACATCATGAACCCAGAAAGCAATTTAGACACCGAATGTCAAAAAAGACAACACAAGAAGAAGAAGATTGATGTGTGGTTTTACTTTCATTATATTGGGGTTAGAAGAGGGGAACATAAAGGCTGTTGGATCACATGCACATCACATTCTCTTTTTCTCATCCCTCACTTCTCTTCTTTTTATACTCTCGGTGTGTGTATGTGCCTAATGAACGTTAAAGAAGAAAAAGTTGTTTTAACCCTAAAATTCTCTTCAAGAAGAACAAGTAGGGCCCCACAATATTTCAAGGCTGCTACTACTGCTACTGCTTCTCCTCAATCCAAGGGATTCCTCTGTGATGATCAAAAGCCTCTGTTGGGTCCCCCCATCATCTTCATCATCATTTCATGCATATGTATGAAGACCCACCTTATGTTCATTTACTCAGAATCACAATAGGGCTTATAAAACTAAGATAGTAATCAGGAGTTCACCAAAAACCAGTGAAAGTTTTTACCCTTAATTGGTTCATTAGCGACCAATTCCCTAATTTCCTGGGGAAATGCAGATACCTTCAAATCATTTGCAATGTTGGGTTTGATCCAATAGGATACTGTAGAGAGTAGAGATACCCCTTATATTCGCTATAATCATATTGATATTATTGCCACCTAATAATCCACTAAGAAAACCCTTTTTGGCTGTTCAATCATGTCAATCAAAAAGCTTTATGAATTATCTGATTTCTGATATCGATCACTCAACTAGTGCACAGAAAGAATGGTCCCCTTAATTTCATCCGCTCCAAGTTGTTGACTATTAGGTTCTATTAAAGCACATCAAAAGTGTAATTACACTGATCTTAAGTTGTAATGTGATGTTAAAGGTTGACGAACAATAATTTATATCAGGTATAGCATTCCAAAATGAATCATGCTACAGGATGAAGAAAATGGGTTAGAGTAATTTCAATGCGTAAACAATGCTTGGTTTTGATAATTCCTTCAAACTTTACCCTCAGAATCATAGTTAATATAAGCGCAAAAGTATATGATGACGGTAGATAATCTGAACTAAATTAAGAAATTGATTTAAGACGGGGTTTCCTTTGTTTGCTTGGTCCACTGTTATGAAAAGTGACAACAAGGTCATGAACCTTAACTCTTCGCTTTCTCGGCTTTCATTATTTATATACAGAAAGTGCACTCCTATATCTTCGAATCTTGGAGGCTATGGCACTTCCATAGTTTGAGTAATAATGTGTTAAAGTATTGGAAAGGAGAGCAACATTTCCCTAGCCCTCTAGTCAGCCAGAATATTGATTTCTTATATCATTTGGAAAAGAAGAAATGATTAGGTACGTAGACACAACCTTCTTTTTAAACAAAACATTTTGCATATCCATTAGCCTTAAAGTCATGATCATTAATCAATTCTCTTAGACTAAGTTGTTTTCAATGTGAACAAGATTTTAAATTACAAATTATGAGTTATTTTTCAGTTACGAGTTACTTCGATAATTGAAAAAATGTGAATAAAATCATAAAAAATAAAGAATTCATATACAATTACACATATTATAGTATGCAGTTTAAAATTTTGGTAAGTGGGTATACAAGATGCATGTTTCAGATTTCACAAATGGAATAACTTTGACAGATGGACGGAGGAATATATAATGGAGACCCAAAAAGAAAGAGAAAATGGTCTAGTTCATGAAGGGCACAGTAGTTGATTGGAAAAGAAGGCCGAAAAGAGATACAAAGTGGAAGTAAGCCAACAGAGATATGATGCCCCATATGCTCCAACAAAGTGAAAGATGGAAAAAGAGAGAGAGAGTGGAGGGAAAAAATACAGCTTTATGGGGAATAAGGAGAAGGGTTGCATGATTGGACTCTCTAGTAAAAGAAGCACTGAACTTCCATAAGAATTTTGAAAGTAAATTTCCAAAATCTAAACGTACAAAAATCTTGTATGAAAAGAGAGATAGACCAGAGAGTAGAGGAAAGGGGAAAGGAAGGGGAGATTTTGCGGTGGAAGTGGAGCAAAGCAATGATGGTAATTATAGTAGTAATAATAGTAGAGAGCAGATAGTTATCATCATGGGTTGAAGCATATTCACTTTCCTCTTTGTCATCACTTTCTACGGCATGATTAAAGAAAATAAAGTTCATCAATCTAAAGAACAACTCTCCTCCACTATTGTCCAATACATGCCCAAACAAAAAAGTGTTGCTTCCCAAGGCTTCTACATTGCTATTTTATTAAATTATCAGATAAAAGTTGAAGATTTATGATTATTATACTTGTATGCCTTCTTAGCTAAGTTTGAGGTTTCCTAGTTTGGCTCCAAATTAAAAAAACATGCTAAGTCTAGCAATTACCCTTTCCAAAATGTGGTAAATGAAGTCTTGTGCTTGCCTTGGGAGATTCTGTTATTGGTACAACTGAACTACTACGTTAGTGGATTCAGAGCCAGGCCATTCTCACCCTACGTTAGACCTAGACCAGTTAACCACCGATGTGTCCCATTGGTGCTCTCGTTGGGTCGAGTAGCATCATTGAAGCACAAGCATTGCGATGCTTACTTCCACACTTTCTCCGATTGACCAGGAAGCTATGGAAATGCAATATATAACATTTCATGTCAAATAAAACTGAGAACTTCTCTATTGCTCGAATTATACAACTTCATTTATCTGGCAAGACCTTAATAAGCAGTTTATATTACCAAGTTCCTTACCCCAATACACCAATCTTGTGTGCACATAGTATTATCGAATCAAAGATTTTGCATGTCAAATTTCTTTGTGAGTTCGAGTGTAGGATTTACCTTCTCGATTATAAGTGCCACAACCCCATTTTTGATGTGCATTTCTAACATTAGAGTACATATTGACCAATTCTTTCAATGTATGATGTCTAGCACCTGGTCTATTAAGAAGTAACCATGGGGTACTGCACATAATAAGACACAGCTTCATCAATATCTCAACGATAAAACCAAGGAAGTGTTATATCTTTAATGAGTTTAGTTTCAACTACTTTTAGCTTCTCTCCAATCATCAGGTCGAGCGCCCGATAGCGAGTTTCACATTCAGACCTGAAACTTCAGCCACGAAGACATCCGTGCATTCTAGAGACCAAGGGTTCCAGAGCCAAACATAAGAGATTAGGAAATGCCATGACATCTATTAGAGGGTTTCTTTCTCGAAGCAGATTATTAGAATCTAAAGCAAGCAAGATAACAATACTAATTTCGACAAGCATGAAGTAAAAGAAACAAGTAGTAAATATACAAGCAATACCATCAAAATGACATCAATAAATGTATATAACTTCGATATACCATTAGAGCTGTCATATATCTAACACTACATATAGACTTCAATTCCAAAATATTTGGAGGACTGACACAGGGGACAAAAGGTAAGCTTACTTTCGCAGTCTTTACACAGGCAGAGATGCTTACATGGTAATAGAAGCATGCAGACTTCTTTGACTCTGCAAAACTTACAAGTCGTCAACAGTTTCATGTCATTATTGCCCTTGCAAAGCAGGTGAAAATCATTGGCACGGCCATTACAACATGAAGCCATGTCATCCACCTCACTGTCGCCACATCCTTCTTTACTATCTCTGCTTTGAGCATAGACTTGTTGAAGGTTAAATTTGAGGGCATTAATCATGTTTTCACTGAATCTTGCCCGTTGCTGCCAAGCACCTGCTTCTACAGACAGCTGTTCCATTCGCTCTTCAAGTTCTGCATTCTTCTTGTTGATGTTTTCAATCTCTGCTTCTTTTTCATGAAGTTTTTGAAGAACTTTCTCTTCCATCAGTGAGATAGTCTGAACTTGGTTACCCTGAACCTTCTCTAAGATATTTTGCCGCAATTGATCAACCTATCAGAAATCAGTAATTGAATAACAGTAAAAGAGCAACCAGTCAGATTCCCAATAAAAAGGCGAAAACAAAAGTGAATTTCTTTGTTGTTTCAGAGTTTCTGAATTGCCACTAAGAGTATAAACAAAAGGCAATATCAAAAGTGTGGATCTTCTTGTGCACTTATGTCTTAGACAAAAGCTATGGACTACCTTGACCATGACATTTTACTTCTGAACATATCCGTTCTTAAATTTCATGCATAATGTATGTGTCTTCGATAACGGCAGAATCAAGAAACTACACTAAGAACAAGAAACCGATACACTAACCATGTAGGATGAGTACTGTGCGATGAAGACTCAAAAATATCATTGTATTGAACATGAATTCCACAAACCCACTTAACTGACGATGATCGACACCAAAGAAAACCATGAATCCAAAATTCCATAAAAATGAAAACTACATAATATTACCATGCTTCCATACTTCATTTATGACTGTCAGTTCATCTGAGTATAGTCAGCAACATTTTCCCTACTAATCAATGAGGTATACCATGCTCAAGAATTTGGTAGTTACAACATGTTGGCAACAATCAGTATCACATCGACTAGGTTAAAGTTAATTATTCGATGCATTACCATCAACAACAGTAAGTAAAGCTTGCGAAAACACCAATTAGAACAGCTACACCTACTGTGAACCACATTAAGACCATTGACTCCAACAGAGTCAAAGAGAAAGAACTTCAGGAAAATAAAAAACAGCAATAAATCCATTTTTGCATTTAAGGTACAATTACGCATCAGACAAGAAAAGACCTGAACTCTGAGGAATCTGTCCATCTCGGCATCCTGTCGCTGCAACTCATGCTCAATATCATCGCCAATGAGAGATAACAAAGCAGAATCACCAGAAGATGATGCACGGGTATTGTCGAGGGACAAACCCAACCCAGTGGAGACTGATCTTGCATGCAAGAAACTGAGACATGATATCTGAGAATTATTCTCAAAAAAATCTTGCTCCTTGAGCCTCTTTCTTTTAGGTTCAAATCCACAATTCCATTGCAAATCAACTACTCCATTACTGCCATCAGTCACAGGCCCTGGCCCTGGCGCAAACCCCACCACATGAACTACAACGAATGAAAGACACAGAAAAGACCCAAAAGCCCTTATTAACTAGAGTCCATCACGGTTCATAAACTTGATTAGGGTTGCTACTGAATAAGGAAAGGTCAAGCTTCATTCAACTTCACAAGTAACACATAATTAAATGAATCAATTAATACAATTAAAACCCCAAGAAATTAAATAGAATGATGAGCACTAAAAAATCCCTCCTTTTCCTATTGTGTCAACAGTAGATTATATATATACATAAACACATATATATAGAGAGAGCGACAGAGAGTGAGAGAGAGAGAGAGATCTCGTACAAGGAGGTACGTAGGGAGGATGCTGAGATTGGTCGAGCAAATTAGGGGCGTTAAGGAAAGCAGCTGGGGCAGAAATCCGACCGTCGATCGAGTACAAATCCCTAAAGATTATGTTCCAAGACAATCACAGAAACATTAATTCACGAAGATTAAAACCTGAATTACTTTTTTTCAGAAAAAAAAACGAAGACGAGGGTTTTTGTTATTGAGGAAAACAAAAGTAAGAAATTCCAAAATTCAAAAAAGCCAAAACTAACCTGAAGCTCTTGGGTGGCTGAGGTTGAGGCTGTTGTTGTGGAGGTTGGTAGTGTTGTTGCAAGAGGTGCTGCGAAGGAAGAGCCATCAAGTTGAAGAAGGAACTCCACAGCTCTAGAGAGAGAGATGGAGGCGACTTGCGAATTTCGAGAGAGGTAAACGACGAGGTGGCCGGTGAAGAAGACGATTCTTTGTGTAGATTTTCTAGGAAGTCCCTCAACTGTTATAGATTTATGTTTCGGGTGGTTAAGGCACAACCAGTTTCACAATTTGGTACCCTTTTCTTTTTTTCAGTTGGCGCGTTTTTAGTTAGTTGTTGGGCTCTGCCCATTACTAAGTAGCTTTGCAGGATCTGCAATTAGGTCCATAGAAAAATTTACCCTCTATGTAGAAATTTTGATAATGAAAATCCGAATTATCTCATTGTTATTTATTATTTCTTTATTTTTGACAATATTAAAATTGATAATTTGTAATTCGTTAAATAAATTATAAATTATAAATTATGTATTTTAAATAAATTATTAATTTAAATTGAGGAAAAATTTCTCTTATGAACATGATTTATTTTTATTTGAAGTAACATATTTAAAAGTGTTATGATGTGACATGTTCACTAACTAACACGTGAGTATTTATCTATTGGTTACGTCGCGAAGAACTAACGTTTTGAATTGAATTATTAAAATTTTAAAATGTTGGTCATTCGATTAAAAAAATTTTAATTTAAAATATTTAATTAAAAATCTTAAAAGTTTGAGCATTTTATGATTGACTATCTTTTTCTATTGTCATTTTATTTTTTATTTTTTATTTTTATTTTCAAACAGAAATAAAAGTATATTTAGTTGTTAATATCAATGTAGATATATATTTATTATTAATAATAACTAAATATTAAATTAAGCTTAAATAAATAATTCTATTTTAATCTCTCTTACAATATTTATTAATAATTTTTGGTAAAAATATACTATATTTATTTGTTAATATATTTTTAATTATTAAAACTTATAAATTTCAGATATTTTAAATTTGAAGCATATTTAGAAAATAATTATAAACTTATTTTATTTCTAAAAAATTTAAAGTATTTATAAAATTAATTAAATATGTATATTTAATTGTAATAAAAAAAGTCAAACAAAGAATTTTTTGATATACACGTATATGTACAATCAGAATCTCTTTACATAATTATTATGGAAACGGAGTCTTGAGAATAAGTCACCAATGATGCTTCCCGGAATGTCATTACAAGGAAGCATGTGCAGTGACCAATTTGCTGATCTGGTACAACATGTGCAGATGCTTTGGTTGTTATTCAAGTAAATACACTTCCAAAAGTTCCATATCTTAAATAATCTACAAATTCTTGTATCTTATACAGAAGTCGTTAACATATTCAGAAAGAATACAAAGTGATAATGTTCCGATCAATAAATTATCCTTCACATACAAATTTATAAAGCAAATCCCAATGGAGAAGAAGGAAAAGAACAAGCAATTAAGGGATGTGAATGAGAATCCAAACCTGTGTTAGATATTCCTCTTCACAGTCGCCTTCGGCAATAACAAAAAAGAGTCTATAACTCCGTTTGTCTCTTCGGCTCCTTTAGCGCAAAAATAATCAATGCTATTAATTAAATTAATCAGGATAAGTGCTAACCCTTCCTCCATTAATCTCTTCTTGATTATTGGCAATCAATCAATCATATGTGCAAGATTTCTTAAATGGGATTGGAGAGTTGAGCTTCTTTGGATCGAAAGTGAAATCACACTCAATTCTCTTGTAGAATTTAGGCTTAACCAACTTCCCCAGGACATAAGCTTTTGACTTGACAGTGAAGCTCAGTTTCAGAGGAATTGGTAACGTTGTTGTACCTGTCGAACTACTCAAACCCGCTCCACTCCCATACAATGGGATCTTGTCGCTAGTGATTGAAATGGCTACCAGGCTTTGACTCCTCCTTGATTGATAAAACCTCTTAATCTGCCAAAACCCACGTCATTGTTGTTAAGGTTTAGAATCCAAAACACCGTACTGAAATTCAAGGAAAGGTAAGCGTTAGCTTTGAGGTTGCTTACAGATCCGGAGGCTATGGCTATATCAGAAAAGGATAGATCTATAGGTGAAGATGTTACATGAACCCCGAAAAATGTGCCCGTGTTACGGTAGATTAGTTTCAAAGTGGAGTTCACTGTGATCATTTCTGTAGCAACTCCTGTAGAATCAGACCCGGCTTGGATTGTGAATTGTTCGATTGTGATGCTCTGCCGTAAGATACAGAGTTCGAGCAAATCAGACAATTGGAGCATTTGATAGATAAGCTATGAACTAATTAAATGGGGAAAAACAAGGGACAAAATGAAAGTACCTTCATTGTGATCTCTGGCTTCTGTGGCCTACTAGCACCCCAGAGGATTAGCGAAAACAGAGAGAACAGAACAAAGAAACCAAGCACAAATGCCAGAAGATAGCAGCGACGAGGGAGACCCTTTTGACGCTCTTCATCTTCAAGAAGCCCCTCTTCCTCTATAACGTCACACTCCTTCCACTGCTTCTGTCCCTTCCTATGACTACCCCTGGAAGCGTCATTCGGTGAGATCTTGCGTGATCCGGGTTTCAACGACCCAGAAAACCGACTCGTCGATGACTCACGTGAGTGTCGACCAACTGAGGAGTGAGAATGGGGCGGCGATCCCACCGGGCTAAGCACCGGCGTGGAATGAAAAGACGTCGTTGTCTTCTCCCCATCGTGAGAGTCTCGAGAAGGGCTTTGCACGTAGTAGACTGGGCGGCGAGGAGATCTCGTCGGAGAGGATGGTGCGAGGCTGGTGACTTCGGAGTCTGTCTTTGCGTGCATTTTGCAAAAATTCTCTAAAGACAAACGCCTAAACGTTCACCGTCAAGACTCAAAGGCCTCCGCTTGAAGAATTTGGTTTATTTACAAGATGGAGATGGCGTTTACTTGTCAACTATTGGAAAGTGTGTGGTTAGGACAAATAAGAAACGTTATTTAGGTAAGAGTTTATTTAGTGGTGTGAAATGCGTAAGGTTTAGACCATACTTATGTTGTTTGAGTTGGGTTGTAATGGAACCAGACAACCTTGTTACAGTTGGCACCGTCATCACTAACCTATTATTTTATGCTCTCCCAATTGGTACATGATAGCGGCATTAGTACTGACGGTCTTTATACAAACATGTGAAAAGGATACGTTAGTTGTGAACCGGCGCGGCTTTCGTCACATTGTACATTTATTAATGTTTCCCCTTCGCCTCAAGCTTTTCATTCTAACTACCGTCTTTTGGTTTTTGCACGTTTTTGGGATCCGTATCGTTCCGGCAGGTACCCTACCGGCCGGAGACAAATACCTGAATCTCAATTTCAGTACCAGCTAAAAATATTGGCCGGTATTGGTGTTTTCTATTGAGTATCCGTCAGTATTTAACATACCAGAAAATTTCAGGTCATTTCGCAACTTTTAAAAATTCATAAGACTAATTTGCAAATAAAAAAATTTAACCTAAAATCCACCCACCCCCCGACCGCGACTGCTACCACCGCCCCTCTTCTC
>JANIIA010000002.1:3888810-3899754 GCA_027478495.1 Erythroxylum alaternifolium
GAAGTGGATTCCACCACTTGTTGTGAAAATTGACTGGATTAGAGCAGATTCGCAGCTAAATAGGACTGAAAGGAATAGTAATGAACATACAGATTTTACGTGAAAAATTCTTAAACTAGGGTTAAAACTACGGACAAGGATAGAAGAATTTTATTACTAAGAAAATTGGAGATTTACAAGGAGAAAACTACACTCACAAAAATATACAAAATATTTTTGTACCTCTCTCTCTCTCTTTTTTTCTCTCTCTCTCCTCACACCTCTCTTTAATATTGGGATACTTTGCTTCTTCATCTCCTGCCTATTTATAGGCAGGAGAATGAGGATATGGCCAAGCATGGTAGGCACCGAAATGCCTACCATGTTGGACCTTCATTCTTTGTTTTGGTAGGCATCGAATGGTGCCTACTATTTTTTACATAAAAATCATCAGTAAAGAGGATAAAAACGACAGCAACGCAGAAGAGCCAAACAAAAGAAAATGACGCAACAGACTAGAGTAGAAAGAATGAAATGACAACAACGGAAAGAAGAAACACCTAGCAGAAAATGACACCATAAGAGCAAAACATAGCACAGCCAAGATGACGCAGTAGATGAGAAATGACGTAGTAGCAGAAGAAAAAAAACACCAGCAATCCACACAGAAACAAACCAACGCAGCAGCATGCAGCATAAGAGAAAACGTAGACTTAATAGTAGTAGCTAAGAGGTGCAAAATGCATAGTACACAGCAGAATAGACCAAAATGTTGTAGCAAAGAGGAGCAGTCTGAAACGCAAGCAGGAAAGGAGAAAACGCATCAGCAAAGCAAAAAGCCAGTACAAATAACAGAAGAAAAATGACAAAACAGCAGATGAAGAAGCAACACAGTAGAGCAAAATGCAGTCGTTGGCTGGGATGAATGTGCGTAGGTTTTAAGAGAATGAACAGTGTAGTGGAACAAAAACTAATTCAAAAAATAAGATAGAGACGTGTCTTTTGGAAAAGGGGAGATGGCTTTTTAAAAAAGAAATCAACAAAGCCAGCAGCGGTTTTCTTTCTTGAGGAGAGACGTTTTTCTTGTAGAAGGGGATTGTATGTAGGTCTGTGGGCAAAAAAGGAAATACATAGGCGGCCTTACCAGGGCAAAAAACAACAGCTACCCAGGTGAATTTTTCAACTGGACTAGGTTTGAGGATGTCTTCTGGAGTTTGGCAACAATCAATAGCTAGAATTGGATTTGGAGACATCTTTACGTTGATTTTGTTTCCCACCTTTTGCTTTCAAGGGAGAAACAACGTGGAACTTAAAACTCCACCCTTATATGTTCTCCTTTGAGTTTCTTCGGTAAGAATAATTTTCCTTTTAAATAATATTCATGTGTTCATTTTTTTTCATGGCTTGTAACTAATTTTTTTTATTCTAGTTAGAGGATTATATTGAAACCTTGATTCTACAACTATTGTGAGATCGAATAAGTTTTATTGAATTCAATAGTGCATAGATATTTAATTATTTCCTAAATTCTTTAGTTTTATGATAGTTTTGAGTTTTATTGCATAGATGTGAGTTTTATTGCATAGATGCATATATTTAATAATTTTGAAATAATCTACTACCAATTAAAACGACAAATCCGTAATTATTTGTTAATTTTAAATAAGTGGCAATTGATATAATTTTATTTCTTCGTTAAAAAGTTTAATATACGTCGTGAAATTAATTAATCTAATTATAATAAACCATTTGTTGAGTTTGTTAGTTAAAATTGGGTCTTTATATATTTTAAGGCTGTCGAAACATTAAATCCTATAAGCTGCCTTTGGAATTGTTTTTCGATTAAGGAGTAATTATTCGATCTGTTCATGATTATCGTACAAGGTAAGGAAATATTGATTATTATAAATTTGTTCTTAATACTATAACCAATTTATTCACTAATATGTTGAATTATTTTTGCATCAATGATCAATTGTATGAATTAAGGTGGAAATAAATTCTTTTAACTAGAAATCTGTTTTATTAAATTTCAAAAAAATTTATTTTTGTTATTTTTAATATTGCGTTTTAACATAATTTCTAAACTCCTTTTTTTATTTTATTTAAAAGAGATAAACCATCATTTTCTCAAGAGACGACCTTAATTTACTATGCTACGTTAATATTTTAAGTAGGTTATGATTTGTCACTCACCAAAAAGCGAACGAGATCTTCCCCTTAAGATGTTCCCAAGCTTATGTCATTTAATTTTATTAATATATTTATATAAATCTTCCGTAAATATCAAGATAAAATTTAATAAAATAGAATAACATCAGATAATCTATCCCATGTAAAAGTAGTGTCCTGTGAGGCAATAAAATGTATTAATTGCCGAGCTAACGATGAAAGTCGTCTGGGTCCAGTAGAACTACGAAAGTCGACTGCTTATTCGTCGTCCCAGTCCAAGTGAAAGCTAAAAATAAAATAGTCCAGACTGTTAACGTTAACAGGCCATTGTTTATTGCTTGTTGGGTCAATATCTGCAAAGCCTATTGTCCAGAAATGAAGCGAAGAATAAAGTCCATTTATTTGACCTCAAAATTCGAGGCTTTCTTTTAATTTAGGAATTTTTTTTAAAATTTTATATTTTCTTTATATTTTTATTAAAAATAAGAATTGAATATAAGTAATATTTACATTTTATGTAAATTAATTAAATATTGTTAATTCAATGATTCGATATAACTCTTAAATTCGAATTGAATTAATTAATTAATTTTAGCTCAAATTAATAATTTAAGATAATAATAATAAATTTTTATTTTATTTCATATTTAGTTAGTTAAATTAAGATTTAGGAGTTAAGCTCAGCCTTTATATCACCAATATTTAATTAATCTATACGTGTTGTTCATAATATATGCTATTTACTATCATTTGTTAACGAAAGTTTAAGAACTTTTTTCAAAAATTTTAAAGTTATAAAAAAATTAGATAATTCTTTTTAATTATAGAGGAATTATGTGTATTTAATCATTTATTGTTATTACTTTTTCACTACTGCAAAAATTTAAAGCCGGTGCATTGCTTATAAATATTAGTTTATCCAAAGCTGATCAACCCCTGCGTGCCAAGTGAAAATAATGGTAAAGTTCTCTGGTGGGCGATTTTAGGTACGAATACAACGCAATATATTGGGAGCACAGTCACAAGGGTGATGTATAGAGGATGTCACCTAGGTTAAATTTTGTAAACAAAACTAAATCATTGCCCAGGAGTGGAACCAGAGCCCCATCAAAGATCAAACTCTCCATCTTTAAACAATTCAGCTAGTCAGTCTACAATTCAATGAAATCCAAGATACCAGTGGCCTGTTCTTTGTTTTGTAGCCTGCCATTTCACCAATCGAAAAGTAGGTCTTGTCAGTCAGGTGGACATGGACATGGACATGGACATAGACATGACCTGTTCCATTGAAATTCTATTGCAAATGTAACTCGGCCTTAGACTTCGTATATGTATAGTTTTTTGTTTTCTTTACCACATCGGGTTGTTGTGAACGTGAGGGATGGGCTTCGAAATAATTATTGTATCCGAAGTAGGTGGACCAGAATGATGCACTTCAGCAATTGTGGTCCTAGAGATGACTGTTGAAGAATAGGCCTAGACAAACCTCATATTCTGCATAAGAAAGTATATGACCCCTTTTTGTGGTAATGTAATATAAAGAATGAGTCGTCTTGTTGAAGTTGGAAAAAAACAAAAACTTGATCCAAGAAAAAGGAAAACAACTTTTAATATTGCAAGTCACTCTAACTCACATGACGCATAGTACCAAGAACTGGCACTTCAATAATTCAACCGATCTTACATTTCCTTCTCTTGAGTTTTCGGCTGAGGAACCATTACGTATGCTTCATGAACTAAAAGGTCAGCGGATTTTTGGTAGAGAACTAAGAAAAGAAAAGGTACAGATGAACTGAGTCGTGTTCTTCCCATACTTACCATTCATTTCGTATCATATTAGTCCTCCGAATCTGATTTTAGATGCACGAAATGAGGAACTGTAGGAGTCCCTAAAAACTCAACCCTGACCTCAAACGAGAAAGAAGTCAAGAAACGTAAGGTACTAAGCTGCCAAGCCGAGATTAAAAACTATATATAAAAAGAAATCATTGATGGTCATGCTCAATCATAGGTATAAACGTCCATTTTCAGATTATTGAAGGTGGTTGCAACAGCCATGGACCTACCTGACCTGAGAATTATAGACTTGGGCAGTTCCATTTCATAATTAAGTAGGAGGTTTTGTTGTTGATATAGAGTCTTTGTCACCAACTTATTATCATTTTCCGTTCAGAAGGTTGCTCTTACTTGTAGAGAATAACATCAACCCTACTTCAAAACTAGTGGGAGAATGAAGATTCATCTTCCTTCCTGATCTGTCACTTTCTTAATACATGTGATAGGATCGGTCGGCTTCACGGACTGTTAGCTTCATTTGTCCGAAGTTCAATCACGGGGACATGTTCTGGCACTTGCTTTAGTGGTAAAGCAACTGCCAGCTCTAGCGATTCACGGAAAGATCCGAGCAAAATAATTATTGAAGAATGGCGATCACTTACAGTCTTTCAGTTCGTCACTGACAATAAATATAAATTGACAATGAAATTTAGTGCACAAGATGATTTACATCTATTCTCGCTTTTCTTGGAGTCAGTAATGCCAACTCACGCATAAAATGTTCTTTACCGACTTATATAAAAGTTGCAGGTATGCTCTATGATTCCTGAAAGTGATTGAAGTAAGTAGCTTTCTTCTTACAAGACAAGGATTCTTATGGCTTGAAGTGTCTAAATTGCTAAATTTGGTCGTTAACATCGATCGTGGAGTGCGGTGCACCAATATTGTTGACTAAATAATGCTAGCTGTATCGATTAGTATACATTAACTACTCTGAATACTTCACTTAATAGTAGTAAAATAGCCTAATTAAGGTAAGGTATGTGATTAGTGTTCATACTTCATCACTTGTATAAGTTTGATTTTTCAGATTAATTAAACAACATTGTAGAACAAGACGAATTGCATTTGCAAGGTTTCAATTGTATTGTGACTTATATTAAGATTGTGATTAATTTATTATGATTGTTATTAATTGCCAACAATTCAAATGTAATTGTAAGCAATCCGACCAATATTTATGTTTACAACGAAACCTAAAATCGATCACTTATTCAATTTGAATTCTCTACAAGATAGACCTTAATATATAAAAGACTAAGAGTAATGACGAATTTAGTAATTTTTCATATAAAATTATTTATTTTAAATATATAGTAATATAAAGAAGAAAAAATTGTTTCAAGAACCGACAAATTCATAAGTGTCTTTTGTTGTAAATAGAGGAGGACCAGTTATTCACATTTCAATTGATGGTTAGAGACGAATTGAAATTTAAGCATTGAAATTCTAAAGATTTTTCGAAGAAAAATAAAAATAAAAATGTCTTCAAATTTATACTTAACATGTGGAGGTAGGGGCATAGAGTCATTCAAGTTAAATGATACATGAAGAAAATAAGCCAGACGAAGGGACATGATTTCTTCTTCGTCAAGAATACAAAGGTATACCTTAGTATCCAATAGGAGACGGCAAAGAACTGATCTCAGAACATTTTATCTGAAAAGCTGAAAGTTACGCCATTAATAATGTTTGATTATTGTTGAAGGGGTTTAATTCCCAAAAATAGTTTTGGAAGTTAATCCATTTCTTGGGTACATCGGAAATTATATATAAGAGGTAATTAATTATTCCTCTAATTAAGCGACCAGACTTAATAATATAGTTGAACTTGTTAATTAAGTTTTCTAGGATAATTCTAAGACGATATTTCGTCTGGCTTTAAGGTTGTCGCCACTATAGGACTTTTTACAGAATATTGACCCTTGGAATCAACCCAACTCAGGTAACCGTAGATTGTCCCCTCTTTAGCTAGTTGACCTGGACCTTCTATAACCAATGTGTATGTTAGCTTCTCGTTGATGTCCTTGAACTCCAACTTCTCCGGAACTACTCGAGCTTTTATCCCATCCAAGCCTGTCAACATTGCGGCGTAAGTTGAAGTTCCTTTGCCAACGTTAGTCACTGTCCTGTGAAACTCCTGTCGGATGGTTGGGTCGTCTGATTTGAAAAAGGCAATAAAAGAAGGGTAATTCAGGTCTAGTGAAGGGTTGGTACAATCATTAGTTGGTGATCCTGTGATGGATTGGATTTGTTTTTCTGTGAAGTTTAACGCACAGAGTAGCTTCACGTAATCACTTGAATTCAAGTCGTAGACTAAGCCTGGTTCTAGTGCTTTACTAGGATTGACTTGGCCAGCTCCCATTGCTAGAGGAGTCGCTGCCTGATTATCGAGTCCATTGTCTTTAATTGGCTGATCAGAAGCGGAACTCGTAGTATCAGCAGTCGTCATCATGGCCGATCGTATCGCCGCCGGACTCCACTCAGGGTGTGCCTTCTTCAAAAGCGCCGCCACTCCAGCCAGGTGTGGACATGACATGGAAGTTCCAGACAATAAATTGAAATTGCTGAATATAGGCTGAGAATCGATTTCTGCTACAGAGATATTCTGAGGCCATGCAGCTAATATTTGTGCTCCAGGAGCCATAATGTCCGGTTTCAAGACGTATGGGCAGCTCGGAGATGGCCCTCTAGAGGTATAGCTAGTGACACTCGGGGCTATTCTGGTACCCAGATATGTTTTCCTAAATTCCATGCTTCCCTGAGGCTTGGAACTGCTCTTGATATAATCTTTGATCGTTTCTCCTTCTTTTGGATTCATGAATATCGCTGGAAACGAACTCTGAAGAAAGAACTCATTTTCTGTGAGATTTGTGATAAAGATACCTCCAACAACATCGGCATTTCGGACATTGTCAACTTGATCGCTCAACGACTCATTCTTGTCCTGACAAACCACAATTTTTTTCCCGACTTTCTTCAACTCGTTCAAACTTAAGCACGCATCCATGAACATGATTGGGACTTGGGCAGAAAAGTTTCCTGGATAGAGAGATGAGCCGGTGACAGAAACCCCATTTCCAAGTGTTAAAACTGCACCAAAATCACGGTCCATTGTTCCTGCGGCCACAGTTAGCACCCAAGGTGTGCCATTGTGGAGACTTGCAGAGAAAGGGCCTTTGTTTCCAGCAGACGTGGATACAAAAATATTTTTCTCCACAGCTTTAAATGTGGCCAATGCAATGGGGTCCTCATATAGATCAACTCCATCCAAACCCAAAGATAAGGATATTACGTCGACTCCATCGTTGATTGCCTGATCAATTGCAGCAATTATATCAGATGTGAATGAACCTTCGTCAAACAAAGCCTTGTACATGGCTACATGCGCTTTCGGAGCGACCCCGCTTGCAGTTCCAGGGGCATAACCGAAGTACGAAGCCCATTGGACGAAATTCCCAGCCGCAGTGCTTGAGGTATGAGTCCCATGTCCGTCTACGTCTCGAGTGGAGTTCATAGAAATTGTAATGTTAGGAAATTTGGCAACAAGACCTTTGTTGAAAGCGCGCGCACCAATCAGCTTCCTGTTGCACATTGAAGAGTTGAACTGTGTGCCACTCTCGCAGACTCCTTTCCATCTCTTTGGCACTTCAGGCATTCCATCGTCTTTATAGCTCTCACTTTCCGGCCAAACACCTGTATCTACCACTCCTATTATCACATCCTCGCCGAAGTTTGACACCTTCCAAGCTCCTGAGTTAGGAGTTAAGCCAAGAAACTTGGTTGAATGAGTCGTATCTTTTTTGACAGGTAAATCTTTGACGGAAGAAATGTAACCAGGAGAGCCTTTCAAGGCCTCAAGCTCTGAGGGGGTGAGACTAGCACTGAATCCGTTAATAACATGATCATAACTATAGAGTAGCTTGGATGATGAGATGGTACCAACACTGGTACTGCTTGTGCTAGAGGAATCATCCAATACAGAAGAAAGGGTGGCAAAAAACCATCCGTGCTTGCCAGAGTAGGCTTTGGGCATGGCTGACAAGTCCATGTGAACAATATAGTTGTCGGTTTGTGTTAGTGAGGGAACGAAGTACGAGACACAGATAATAAAACAAAACCATACATGGACGCCATTGGAATTGCGGTGAATGGCCATGAATTCAGGCGTAGAGAGGAGGGAAAATTCGTTATATAAGTACAGCACCGGAAAGATGCGTGCTTATATAGAGAAATGACACGTATGGTGTTATCTCTATCTCAGTACGTTGCTTGTATGAATTCTTTTTCTTTTCTTTCTCCAACTTGCCAATTACTTTGTCCGTTTCATTCGTAATGGACCATCATCCACAATACTTCGCTCGTGCCCATTATCAAATCTTGACTTCAGTTACCTCCAATGTTATCCTTGGTTTTCTGGAAGTAGCTGAAAATCTTGAGGTCGAAATTAGGCCTTCATCATCATTAATCCGCATGCATAGCTCAACAGACGAACACTAGCTAGGGAAGTGGCGATCAATTTCTTACCAGATGCCTCATCTACATACTGATGGACCGCAAACTTTAAGGTGTCCATACGAATCTATCGCCGTCAAATCGTGCAAGGTGTATTAGCTTCTAGTTAAAAGGTAACTAAATGGTTCTCCAACTTGGAACCCAATAAGGAATTGGGAGTCTATCGTGTATGGTTGAATGAATTTTCTCTTCATAAGTTTTTGAAGATCCAAAATGGCGATTTCCTTTACTGTTTTAACCCTAAGACCTCCATTTTTAGTTGATTTAAAGAAGTAGATTAATCAGAGAAGCAAAACTTGGAGAGTGTATAAGCTCCCACCAATTATATCATGGAGGAGAAGAACATAGAGCAAAAAGAAAGCAAGAGTTTGGATATCCTGTAGGCCCTGGTTTGTTTTAGTCCGTAAATGGATCTGACTGGTTCGAGTACAACCAAAGAAGTTTCCTATTGAATTTCCTCAAGTCCCACCATGTGCCCATTTGTCCTTTAAGCTTTTCACAAAGGAGGCAATACCATCTTTTCCGGTTATGAAATCAATGCCAATTTGTATTTGTACGGAGTACTTTCATTCAAAAAAAAAAAAGAATTATTTCACTTTTCGATCAGATCTATTTTAATAATTTTATTATTAAAAATTAGTCAATTTATTAATTATTTAGTCAATTTTTAAGTTAATAAGTTTATATAAATTAAAATTAATTAATTAATTTTTATTTAACAATCATCTTTTTAAATTAAATTTCAAAATTTTTTATTGATAAGAAAAGTCTCTTTCAATCATATTTCGAATTCTTTAAGCTTATTTAATCTTTAATCGGTTTTATGAAGGTCTAATACCAGTTGAACTTTTTAAACTTTAAACTTTTTGTCTTACCGATTTAATTTCCGATTTGACTTTTAAAACATTGATTAAAATATGTTTAAAAGAACTCAATTTTAATTTCGATTGACAATTTGAAACTTTTTTAAAAATTGAGAAATTCTTGGTGTAAAAACCCTTACTTTTATTCTCGTAATAGCTAAGAATATATACAATACAATGAAAAGTTTCAGTTAACGTAAACTAAAAAAGTAGGAAACTATTTCCTAAATAAAAGCCTATAATACCTCTTAGTCATATATATAAGATACACCAAATATTACAAATATTTACGTAATATCAATATCTCCCTACACTCTCCCTCAAGTTGGAGCATGTAAATTGCAAATGCCCAACTTGTGAGTGAGATACGTGAATTGTTGTTAACCCAATGCTTTTGTGAAGATATCCGCTAGTTGCTCCGAGGAACGAACATGAGAGGTAGCAATCTCACCTGCTTTCAATTTGTCACGAATGAAATGACAGTCAACCTCAATGTGTTTCGTAAGTTCATGAAATACTGGATTAGAGGCAACATAAAGAGCCACTTTGTTGTCACATAACAAACACATGGGCTGTGAATGGGCAACCCCAAGAGCTAAAAGTAAGGCCTTAAGCCAGGTAAGTTCATATGTAGTGGTAGCCATAAAACGATACTCAACTTCAGCTAAGGAGTGTGAGATAATTTGTTTCTTAGTTTTCCAAGAAATGGGTGAATGACCAAGTAGGACAAAGTAGCTAGTCAAGGATCGTCGACTCAATGGACAGTTGGCCCAATCAAAGTCACAATAACCATACAACTGCAAGTCATTGTCAACTCGTAGGAGAATACCTTGTCTAGGGTTGCTCTTAAGATAACGTAGAACACATAGAGCTGCTTCCTAATGATCAACAAGTGGACTTTGCATAAATTGAGCCAAGATATGTACACATTAGCTAAGCTCAGGCCGTGTGATATTCAAATAGATTAATCGACCAACCAGTCGACGATATAGTCCTGGGTCAATCATTAGCGGACCAGAGATAAAAGCCAAGCGATGATTTTGCTCAATCGAAAAACTTGTAAGGTTGGCACCTAGAAGTCCTACTTCAGTAACAATATCAAGAGCATATTGACATTGACAAAGAAAAATGCCATCAGAATTCCACACAACTTCGATATCAAGAAAATATTTCAATTTACGAAGATCCTTCATATAGAAATAGTGGCCATGGTAGACTTTAAGATCACAAACAACATCAGGATTACTGCCTGCAATGACTAAATCATCAACATATACTAGGACACACAAGCTATCATCTCCTCGATGCATGGTAAAAAGAGAGTAACCGGCATAAGTTTGAAAGAAACCATAGTTACAAAGAGAAGTAGCCAACTTTGTAAACCAATTATGAGGTGCTTGACAGAGACCATATAAAGATTTCGAAGACAACAAACTTTTTTTGTGAGAGGAAGCAACAAACCCAGGCGGTAACCTCATATACACTGCTTCATCAAGATCACCATGTAAGAAGGCATTGTGAACATTCATCTAATGTAGTTCCCAATTTTTAGCAGCAGCAACAGTAAGAAGTTGTGAAC
>JANIIA010000002.1:3963356-3982293 GCA_027478495.1 Erythroxylum alaternifolium
GGTATATGGTTTTGTCAAATGGAGTGATCAAAGAAACCAGTTTACAGTATCTAGCCCTGTGGTGGTCATCACTGTATAACTTTTTTCTTTTTAAAGCAAAACAAAGGACCTACGAGTCAATTCTTTTTTTTTTTAACGAGGAAGATAAACGTTACAAATTATATGGGAGTTCTCAGGGTGACAAACCCCCGACTCATCCTTTAAGAGGATAGGTATGCATCCTAGAGGAGGGTGCTTAAAAGTAGTGATCTCTAAAGAGAACTGTTCTGCATGCATGATTTGTAAGCCAGTCCGCATTCTGATTGCCTTCCCAATTAATATGCCGAATTACTACAACTCAGATACGGAAAAGTAATTCATGAATTCCTAACATTAAAGGATTTAAGGAAGTAGCTCTCGCCGGCAAAGAAGAGAGCATATCGGTCATTGTGCACGAGTCCACTTCTAAGATTATATAGCGGTACCCAAGAACCATGCTAGCTTAAGGCCCAAAAGTACCCCACAAAATTCCGCCGTTAATAGGGAGCACCAGCCAATGTTCTGGGCGAATCCTCCCAACCAAGCGCCTGAACTGTCGCGCAGCAGGTTACCTGCTGTGGCCGAATTATTGGAGCTTTTGTTGGCCCCGTCTATATTTAATTTCACCCAGCCATGAGAAGGTTTATTCTAGCCTACAAGTAGTTCCTGACGAGTGTAATTGCTCATGTGAGTCCTTCGTTGCCAAACTGCTGTCATGTGAATGTGGTGCATATATTCTAAAACCTGATGCTCTGGCGAAATTGGCCAGGAGAAGTAATCCTCAAATAGGGCCCTATTTCTCCTGGACTAGAGAAACCAGTATGTTGTGCCAAAGATAATAGTCCAGTCGAAGCCCATACCTCTCGGTGTATGTGGAGGTTTTTTAGGAGCCACTCATTGTTGTCTGTGGAAAAGAACTCTGCAGTGATAACTTGAAAGGGAAACCTATTCTATTAGGTGTGGGCTTTAGGGTAGTCCCGCACAACATGAAGAGAGAATTCCATGAGGTGGCAATGGTAACAAGTCGCATCCGAAGTGAAACTTCTGTGGACTCGTTGTTGATTAGTGAGAAGTTTATCGTGCAATAAGAGCCAAAGAAATGTGCAAATTTATTGGGGACTCTGTCACTGCCAGATAGTCCTCCAGTAGGTGTTGGACATAGCTTCCTCGTGGTGCAAGATCATGGAATAAGCTGACGCCGTTGTGAAATGTCTGTTCTCCGTGCGGCCCCAAATAAGCTTATCCAGCTTTAGGAACGACTTTGGTGATAGGATACCTGCGATAGCCAAACAGATTATAGGAGGGAGTAAGT
Source organism: Erythroxylum alaternifolium (assembly GCA_027478495.1). Classification (NCBI taxonomy): domain Eukaryota; kingdom Viridiplantae; phylum Streptophyta; class Magnoliopsida; order Malpighiales; family Erythroxylaceae; genus Erythroxylum; species Erythroxylum alaternifolium. The sequence continues at coordinate 3,964,687 of JANIIA010000002.1, forward strand.
GTTGAAAAGCGACCCAATGTCAGTTATCAGTAGCGTTTGTGAAATGGTGCACGAGGTGATCAATAATTCCTGGAGGGATCCGGGCTAATACATGAGGTAGAAGAGGACCTCAGTCTTAATGGCAAGTTTATTAGGAACTTGAGAGTCTACCTTTCTCTTAGTCCAAAACTTTGAAATGGTTTTGGTGACATTTCTGTCTTTCGATAACTCTTTCTTGTAACTCTGCCCATTTCAACTGCAGAAATAGCTTTTGTTCTTTATACTAGACTAGCCAATAAGAACTGCCGACCTAATACGGATGTCATTGGGATGGACTGAAGCTGCATTTGGATCTGTAATGTGGTTGGGATAAATACTTATCAATCGTAATTTTTAAACACAGTCACATATTTGGATCTACGGGCTAACAATCAGAGGTTGGAACAAACTACGGTGTCACCATAGAAATCAATAAGTAAAATGAGAGTTGTGATAGGAAAGTGCTTATGCGGTAAAAATTCTACTTTCCATTAATAACCTTATGATAATTATTATTTTTTATTATACACTCAACTAATAAATTGCTTTTTTATATTTTCTTATTTTAATTTAATATTTTCTTATTTATAATTTGAATTTATACACCTAATAATATATTTTTATGAAATATTTTATTGACTAAATTTATTTTATTTATATTTTCTTATTTTAATTTAATATTTTATTATTTATATTTTAAATTTATATGATTCATAAAATATTTTTTTAATTATTTATACAACAATTAATAGTTTATTAAATTAATAAATTTTTTTATCATTTTATCTCTTTTCAGCAATTGCAACTGCAACTACACTTGCCAAATACTTATTTTCACGATTAAGCAATTATCAAAACAGCAATCTCAAATAAGTACTTATTAAAAATAAGTATTTATCATTTCAACAGGTTAACTTCAGCAAGTTATCAACCGTCACCTCTCTTCCAAATTAAACCTGAATCATGAGTGCAGTTTTAGGTGTTTTGAATAAGTTTGTATACAGGTCAGTTCAGGACAAATTTGAGTCTTTTTATGAGAAGTGACATCAATTTATTTGAAAGAAACAAGCCTCGATCATAGGATCGAATTGAAAATGGACTCTACCGCAATGATAGATCTCCTCTCCTCCTCGGCCCACAGATCGACGACGCTCAATCCTATCGTCAGGGGCATTCACGAACTATTCACAAGAAATTGGACTGTCACTCATCGGCATATTTACCGAGAGAGCAATAGATGTGCGGACTGGTTGGCCAATTACACAGGCCATTTTGATGTAGGAGTCACCTACTTTATAAATTCACCCATAGGGTGTCATTTTATCCTTCTAGAGGATATGTTGGGATTATTTCTTCCGAGGTGATTTTGTAATTTTCTTTCTATCAAAAAAAAAAAGCCTCGATTAGTCCTATGCTTGTAAAGTTAACAAAATTAAAAAAAGTATATTTTTTAATTTTTAAAAAGTTTGTGGGATTGGCCCATGTTGCTATCCCGAATTCCATTATTTCATGAGTTTTAGTACTTAGTCATGTTATTAGGGGAAAAATTAATATAAAAACAATTTTTAATTGATTGAATATATTTTTATTGAATTAAAAAACAAAATAACCTTGTAAAACCAAATAATAGTTTTAGAAAACATTACAATAATATAATAACATTTGAGCCATGTTCTATTTGGCCAACTCTAAAATTGAGAATAATATAATAACATTTTCTTGAATAATGTAATTTTAATTCCATAGAGTCAACATTTGTAAAATTAAAGTGAAACTTGAAGACTAAATAAAAGAGATGGAATTCTCAAGTTTGTTGAGTTGCTTGACGTTACTGTTAGTGGGGAATGACAATTTAGCGTTGAACAATGAAGAGATCAAAACTTACATCATCCACATGGACCCTTCCTTGAAGCCTGCAACATTCTTAACCCAACAGTCATGGCACAGTTCGATCCTGAAAACGTTTAAGTCCATCTTCTGGAGATGATAATGACATGATGCTCTATTCCTATAATCTTGTCATGCACGGTTTTAGCGTCAGACTCGTACAATCCCAGCTCTCTGAAATCGAGGAATCTCCAGCTCATGCTGCCACTTATCAGGAATCTTTCGGGAAGTTGTTCCCCACCTACAACCCAAAATTTCTGGGCTTAGACCATTACCATGGCATATGGCCTAACGTCATGATATGGTGGAGGAGTGATCATAGCTACGGTTGATTCAGGAATTGGCCGGAAAGTGAGAGCTTTAAGGACGAAGGAATGCCACCGGCGCCAAAAAGATGGAAGGGACAGTGCGAGAATGGCACTGCATTTAGCCCGTATACATGCAACAAGAAACTCATTGGAGCTCGATCCTTTAGCAAGGAACTAAAAGCTGCTGTTATAAAAATTAACCCCGACCTTGACTATGACTCAGCTAGAGACTTCTTCATGCAGTTACTATTAATCCAGGTGTTCTGAAACCTGATATAATTGCCCATGGATGTTTCAGCAGCAATTGTTCAAAACAAGCGGTATTTGCGAATTGGCGACTTCGATTTTGTGTCAGATTATGGATTGCATTCCGGCACATCAATGGCAACACCCATGTTGCTGGAGTTGCAGCTTTACTCAAACATGTCCATCCTGAATGGAGTCCGGCAGCAGTCCGGTCAGCTATAATGACCACTGCGCCAGTTCTGGGTAACACTAACACAGAGATGAAAGATCAAAGGACTGGCCTTACTTCCACAGCTCTAGATTTCGGTGCAGGGCACATCAATTCTAACAGAGCTATGAATCCGGACTGGTCCACGATTTGGAATTTGAAGATTATGTTAACTTTTTATGTAGCCTAGGCTATACTGAAAAGCACGAGTGCTGTGATCAGGCGAAGTCAGTGGAATTGCAGTCAAATAAGGAGCAACGTAAACCATCCTTCTTTCATTGCAACTCTCAACAATGCAACTGTTTATCCAGCGACCAGAGAATTCACCAGGGTGGGAAATGACACCGTGGTTTAGCAGGCAAGTACAGAGATTACTTGTCTTAGTCATGGAAGATTCGAGATCACATTGTAGCCGAGCACTCTTTCTCTCACTCAGAGATATCAGGATTAGTTGTTTTCTTTGATTGTAGAGATTGGTGGAAACGTTACAGATGCAGAGTATTTTTATGATATTCATAAATTATGAATATTGAAAGAAATTAAAATTAGTCAAAAATAAAAACTCATATTTATTCTAGGTTTAGAGCCAGATAAATCATTCGATGTGTTGTCTAAGTCTCTTTTTAACTTTTATCTTCTTTTGTTTCCTTGTTCTTTCTCGATTTGTGCGTGTCACCTTGCTTATGGTTCTGAAACATTTTTCTTCTTTTGATAATACGAAAATGTAATTTAGGACCACCAAAAAGAGATAATGGACAATGCCATAATGGGGTCTAGTGGGATCACAGAAAAGCAGAATTTGGAAGGCAAAAAAGTTCCTTGTGCCTTTTAGAAGAGTCCAAACCAAACCTTGAATAAATTCAGTCGTAAGGGCCAATTTCCTTAGCTGTCAATCTTGTTACAGTTATGACCCCACAATACAGGAAGCAGCAGCAATGTCGCATGTGAATTGGACCTCGATGTCGCGTATATTCCGGCTAATCTGAAGGTGCTTTGCCTTTTAACACTCCTTAATCATGGGAATTTATGTTAGAAACTTTCAAAGCTCTGATTCGATTACACTGATATAGCTCGAATTATTGTAGATGCCCACTTTTCGGCCCTTTACCAACAAACCTCTGCAACTGATTATTTGTCGGTGAGACGTTGAAAAAGAGACCTTGTAGACCAGACGAAGGCAATACTTGCATGCCATTTGGAATACAATGACATAACAGTTGAAGAGATAAGAATCCAACACTGATTCAACTTTTTCCTTCTTCATTATTTCTCACATTTTAGGGTGTGATTATTGGCATTTTTTATGTTGTTAAACAGTAAAACTGACTGCAGAAGAAGCTGAAGTTGGAAAACAATGCACAAAGTGAACAGAATTTTGCTATTCAAAGGTACAAGTAGTCGTGTGCTAGTGAAATGAATCATTTAGGTAACAGGGACTTCATGGATTACAACCCAATGGGATACAGAGCATGGCACAAAATTCACAAACAGTGGAAATTTAAGTACAGGATGGACACAGAAAGTATAGCTATGCAAGCAATATGTGCATACGCCAGCTCTAGTTGAAAAGGAAAAAGATGATCAAATTCAACTTATATGTGAATTGGAAAAGCTACTTAAGGATGTTCAGATTCTTCCTTTCTCAGCAAGGACCTGTTAGTCTGGGCAGCACTGTCATACCCACTGCTGTCACCTGATTCATTTACATGCTTATCCATCTTCAAACCGTCGCGATGGAAGCGCATATGTTCTCTACCGGCTTTACGTTCCTGATATCAACAGAGAGCGTCCAAATGAGAGACAGATATCGATGGAAGAAAATATAAATTCACATGAATTTCCAGGAAGCATTCAAGAAATGAAATGAACTGACTTCTCAATCCAAAATTAATCAGCAATAGCTAATATAGTTATGTAAGCATATAATCCTTAGGACATTGAAGAAAAGCAACTAGCATCTTCAGAAAAACCAAAAATGGTGCACAAAGCAGTATAAATGGTAAATGCTGTTTGCTTAGCACACAGACACTGATCTTTTTCTAACAAAGCAATACCATACGAATCTAGACACTATCAACTAAATGGTCAACTTAACAAAACATGGGAACAAACCCTGGGGAAGGTTAGCCTTGAAGCATAAGCACATAAAACCATTTTAAGAAGGCTACTTGCAGATGCTATTATTATCTTACATCTCTGAAAGGAAACTCATCAGCTTCTAGCATATGTATCACATGCCCCATTTTAGGCCTCTTCTGTGCATTTGGGTCCACACAACGCAGAGCTACTAGAAGGGCACGTTTCAATGCCCTTGAAGAGGGTTTCTCTGGCAACCTCGGATCCAAAACTCCCTCAGCATTCCGGTTTGTCACCATAGTTTTAAGCCATTCAACAAGGTTCACCTGACATATAAACGCATGATCATATGAAGAATGAGAACTGTTCGAAGCTTATTGAGCTAGTGAATAGATTGCATAATCCCCTAAAGTGTGTTTTTTTCCCCCCTTATTTTAGTGAATACAAACCTCCCCTGGAGAACGGCTGTAATCCACTGGATTTCTTCCAGAAATGATCTCCATAAGAAGAATTCCAAAGCTGTATACATCACTTCTCTCATTCAACATTCCAGTACTAGCATATTCTGGGGCCACATAACTGTGAAATAGGAAAATTCAGCTACTTTTCCAGTTTGCAAAATCAACTAAAAAGATCATACATAATAAGTTTTACTAACCCAAATGTTCCCATTACTCGAGTTGTCACATAACTCCGCTCTGAACCCAAAAGTTTTGCAAGACCAAAATCAGATACTTTAGCATTCCACTGTTTATCAAGCAAAATGTTGCTCGACTTGATATCACGATGAACAACTTTAGGCTCAAGTCCCTCATGCAAATATGTCAGCCTATATTCATTCACAAAGTTTTGGTCAGAAAAACCAAAAAACTGAAGAAATAGAGAAATTTTGAGCTCTATACAACCAAATATATCAGAACTCCCATTTCAAGTACCCTTTTGCTGTTCCAATTATTATATTCATGCGAATCTCCCAAGTAAGAGGACTGAAAGGACCAACGTCTCCATGAAGCCACTGCTCTAAGTTTCCGTTATCAACATACTCATAAACGAGCATCCTAAAACAATGGAGAACGTTGTTAATTAGGGCACCAACGAAATACAGTTAACTGAAACTTAATCTTAAAACAACATCCAGAAAACAATATATATTTAGCGATGCAAAAACGTTAAAAGTAAGAAGATCAACATCAGATCCAAAGAAATGAACATTAGAAGTACCTGTGAGCTCCTTCCGCACAATATCCAAGCAACCTAACCAAATTTTTATGTCTTACGCGTCCGATTGCCTCTACTTCAACCTTAAACTCCTTTTCAGCCTGTCCCCTGCATTAAAAATTTACAAACTTTAATCATCAACAGTTCAAGTTCTTCGATTCCCGAAAACGTAGCTCATGCACAAAAAAGAAGTATACCCCAAGTAATAAGAAAACAAACAATGACCATTCATACCTGTTATTGAGCAAATTTTTGACAGCTACTTTGGTATTATCCTGCAAAATTCCACTGTAAACAATTCCGTACCCACCTTCACCAATCACATTCTCGTCGGCGAAACCATTTGTAGAGACCTCAAGCTCTCTAAGAGTGTACCAATGACCCCACCCCAAGTGTGAAACTTCCGGCACCGCAATGATAGGACCGTTCTGATCACCAGAACGTGGTCCTGACCGGGTTTCTCCACTCCCATTACCCGACCCACCAACCCGTTCCGGATACGAAATCCGATGATCCTTACCAATCTCAATGTGAATTCTGTTTCTTCCACCAACAGGGCTGCTCTCTTCTTCGTGCGTCAGGAGAAGCACGGGCTCCGATTCCGGAACCGGGTCGGGGTTCAGTGGCTTTGAATCCGGCGGCGGGTGGGTCGGATCAATCCGGATCTCCTGGATTTCTTTGGAGACATTTGGGATTCTTGGGTTGCTGATAGAAGACTCGAATTTGGTGTGAGAGCTGGCTTTGTTGCTGCTGCTGTTCTTGGTCTTGTTGCGTTTAGAAGTGAACCAGAGAGATATGAGGAAAAGAACCAGGACTATAGCAGCACCAACGCATATTCCAAGAACAACCCATAATCGTAAACCGAATATTGAAGTTCTCTTGGAGAGTTGATCGTTTAAGAATGAATAATTAGACATCTTTCCTGCTTCTCTTCCGCAGACAATAACTCCGAGTTCTGAACATGCAAGAGCCTAAATTAAAATCACCCTTCTTACATGGTACACAGAGAAGAAGCACAAAGGAGGTAGAAAATGGGACAAGAAGTAATCCAATAATAATCGCAGAAACGGGATAAGTGCAGATGAGAACAGAGTGAGAACAGACACTGCTACAGAGTGAGGTCCCAAAGTGAGTAGTGGTGATAGAAATAGAAGACATAGAGTGGAGCAGCTGGCATGATGGGACTCCTTTAAAAATTTATCTAAAAAAAAGAAGAAATTGAAGAATAGTATCTAATCATCAATACCACTAAAAACTTGTTTAATAAGTATAGATTAATTCTAATCAGAAGACAAACTGAGACTAGTGGAGGTGTATCAAGAGTCTAACTTTGCATTAATTTGGCTATCTTTGATGGGTGATGGATACTTTTGACTTGTGAGTTTGTTGGAATTTGGACAAGGTTTTGTTTGATTAATGGCTCTTGGATATTCCCCACTTTTATTTTTATTGCAAGTGTAAGAGGAAAGACATAGGCGTACGTTGATGACGACAACGACGACGGGAGCATTATGTATTATTAGTTTCATAACGAGACTATGACTTGTGATTATTTAAGTAAACAAAATCAACCCTTTTTAACATAAAATATATAGGTTGAGAAAGACGGGTTTGAAATATAGACAAGTGACATTAAAGTATACCATTAGGAATTTATACTCTATCCAAAATTATGATTACTTGGGAACAAGGTTCCGTAGAGTTAGCCAACCTCTCACGGATAGTTGAGTTGGTAAAGGAAGATTATAAAATTAAGAAATTATATATTATTTATATTCTTTTTGATGGAGCCTGTCGTATAAGATTTAATTAAATGTCGTATAAGATTTAATTCAATTTTACTATTCATTAAATTCTTCTTGATTTTGCAACCCATTATTTCTTTTTAATATTTTTCCACGTCATTCTAGATTACGAATCATTACAAAAATTGTGTTAACCCTAGTTTGGCTCGTATTCCAAAAGACTAACTAAATACACATGGCCTGTGATCAGTTTGGGCCCATCTAAGTACCTAACACGCACTACCATTCCATTAAGCTTTGGATCCAAGTGGGTCCACAGCCTGCAATGACGTCATATCTTTATCATTCGCTTACTTTATTGCGCCCCGGCCCCCGGGCCCTCCTTCTCGCACATTCCACTTAGTTTTTCGTCTTCTTTCTTGCATTCCTCGTCGGTGAGAAACAAAAAGAGACACAAGAGGAGAAGACATTGAACAGAGCTCAGAGATAGAGTGCAAAAATGTTAAGGCCAAAAGCAGCAGAAGCACAACTACATTCTAATAAGTGGGGGACAATAATTATTGAATTACATGCAAGTACTCTCATATCTACAGCCCAGCTTCAAAGTGAAGGCAAAGCTAAGTTCATGGTTTCTTCTTCCTACTAGCGAAATTATCATTTCTTGCAACCCAAAAGTCCTACAAGCATGTGTATGATTGTGAGTGATCATGACAGATGGAGAAGGAGAGTGAGGAATTGGAGTGGTCTTAAATGTCCAGAAGCCGGGAAGCCGTCAGGACAGACGAACATTAATGACGTTTGGACCCGGTAGGGTATCAATTAGAGTAGCAGACAGGTGAATGTGACTGTGCCGCACCTCTGTAGAGTATGAATAAAGACTTGACACTTATGGTGTCATGTTCAAGTGTCACTACCTCCATTTTGCAGCGTTTTAAAGATCACTTGGTTAGGTCTTGACAGTAAATGGCGAGAAGCTAGTTTAGTTGATTCTATCTAGTTCTCCAAACTTGGGTAGTCTTCTTCAATTGCTCCACCAAACTATGAATGTGAAGTTTCCCTTGAAAAGGACCGTTTTAGCTATGTGCCCCTTACTCGGATTTCCGATAACTATATTTGGTCTGTGTATTATTGAGAAGTGTTTACTCCTGAAAATTATGGTTTAATTCGACCGCATGAATCGTCTTAAATTTTTCTGTTAGTAGTGGCATTAGGAACAAGGTGGAGTACTACAAGAAAACATCTAGCCATGTTTCTGCTGATTAGTTGAGTAGTTTGGGAAGTAAGAGACAAGCTCTTGGACAAAAGTAGCAAACGCCAAGCTCCAAGAGTCGGTTCTTTATTCCTGCCGTCAGGAATCAAAATGACAAGAGCCACAAGTTCATTTCGCCTGCTGCTAGCTTGAATGTATCCTCCACTGACAATGACTCAGGAATCTCGTCTACATGTCTAGCCGCCTGACCAAAAGGAGCTCAACATCATTAGATGCAGTTATACCTAATCATATGGTACGAGAAAGGGTACATTTTTTAGTTCATTTAAAAGAAACCCTAGCTACACACCCCTACATATGTATTCTCCAAATCCTTCTCTAATGCCAAAGGATTGAGTAAGCAAGAAACTTTTGTTGTACTTACACGAGCATGGATCATGTAAAGGCTACGGTATTGATCAGACGAAATATGAGCTGATACAACATCCAGATTATGCTTCTCTAGAATGTAAAATATGGTAACAAGTAGTCCGGGCTTTGTCAGTGAACAGACACTGATTTGTGATTCATCGCCACACAAGCTCAGGACAACATTCGGAGAAAACCATGTGACTAGACAAGCCGGAGGATGAAAGAGAGGAAAAGGATGAGTCATGTTTGGTGCCAAGGGGAAACTCATGGATGGTCCCTGTGCAGCTAAATATGCTTCCCTGGTATTGGATTCAAGTGCTTGTGTCTGTGCTGTAATTGCAGATGATGATTCATAATCAAGAGTTATTTTTTCGTTCTGAAGCTTCCCAACCCTTTGTTTCTCTAGCTCTTGCACAGACTCCTCAAGTGTTCTGATATAATTTATGGCTTCATCAACAATAGTGGACTTGTCTGCCTGCATCAAAAAACATATCATCAAGATATTTTCATTATCAAATTGCAAAGATAATTCACAACTTGAAAAGGAAGAGAGGTACAGAAGACTGGTGCCTTGGATAATGTCAAAACCGAAACTGAAGTTCTTACAGTAAAAGTTTACCCTGAAACAAAACCTCATGTCCATCCCAATTAAAATGTACCACATGTATGTAGCTCCTTAGCTTAGCTTTTACACCGTTCCTTAGAGAATCTAATCATCTGAAGAAATACCTTTGCAGGAAGGTGAGGAAGCAAAGCATGAAGACTGCAGAACATGTTCCTCATCTTCTTCCTTCTTTCTCTCTCAGTCCAAATGTGCATCCCATGCTCTGGTACCCCATCACCGCCATTCTTATTTGCCTGCCCCTTCTTCGAATTTCCATTTTTAACTCTCTTCTTTCCCACTTTTGTCACTACTGCTGTTTCCATATCCAAAATCAAGCTTCCTCAATGATTTCCCTAACAAACACTCCAAGACTAAATTGGAACAAACCAACCCAAGTAGACTTGACCTCTCATGCATAAAGGAGAAGATATAGAGGAGGAGAAGGGAGAAGAAGTAGCGACTGTTTGTTAACAGAAAAGAGGAAAAGGTGGCGAAAGTGTAAAGTAAGATAGACTGACAGATAGAGAGTGAAAGAGATGTGATTTGGGCGGCAAGAAAAAGACCAATTTACAATCATTAGACAATGCCGTTATGTGGCTTCCAAACAAAAAACGGAAACTTAGTTAGTGCGTACATATAAAGACTTCTGACCCACTGGGGGGCCCACTTAATACACTTCATACCTGTTGCCCTCCCACTTCACTTTAATTTCGATATTACCTTTCATTTTTTTCTTTAAAAATCTGTTTTTACCGACTCTTTCCTTTTATAAAGTCTCAAACGTTTGAAATTATTTTAATTTAGTTTCTAAGTTTTAAATTACTTTAATAAAATAACCATTCTAATTAAAATTTAATAGTTATTTATATTTAAATAAATTTTAATATTTTATAAATTATTTTATTATTAAATTTAATTTTAAATTATTTAAAATAATAACTAATTTTAAGTTAAAAAATTATAAGAAAATTTGTATGCCTTAATCTAAATCTCAATTGATATAAATAGGCAATTAGGATTGGAAAAATGAAGGGGACAAGAAAGGCAAAAAAAAAAAAAAAGGGTCAAGGGTAATATCGACCAAGGAAACACTAAACGTGTTAGGAAGTAAAACCGCGTAAATAAAAACATAAGACAATACAGCATAGGAGAGGTCTGGCTCTGAAAACGCGGCCTAACAGACATGGACCATAAATCTCAAAAAAGGACAGAAGCTGTACTCAAAATCTTTCTTCCTTTTTTTTTTTTTATTTCCATACCAACCTGCAGGTTTCCGGTACTGGAAACCTAAAAGAGGGTTTCAGTTGTTATTCTTCACACTGCCCTTCTGATTAGTCTTTGCTTTTCGATGTATTTTGATCTTTCTCGAAAAGAGTAAAGTTGCTTTTGTCAGAACTTTTATGGAAAGTATCCGTTAATTAAAATGGAGGTTTCGTTTCTATCTATCCAGAGGCCAATGATTACGAGTTAAGCCTTTCTAACTATAACAGATATCGTCAGGATTTTAGCAACCATTGACAGATGCCAACCATCTGCTCAGTATCAAGTTTGTTCAAACTAGAACTGAGATTAAGTCTCATTAACGTCGAAAACACTCGATGTAATAACTCAAAACTTTCGAAGAATATCAGACGTATTGGAATGTTGTATCATTTCCCAAGTCTTCACTTATCACGTAAGCATTATTCTTACCTATAGCCAAGATTTTCAGGGTTGCTCATTTGGAGATATGATCATCAGAAGCACTCAAACGACACGAGTGAATGCATGGACATGACAACTAGTTCTCTCCGGCTGCATATCCCTTTGCAATTCAGATCTGAGCTATTGATAATAAGATAAATTCCACCAAGGTAACAATTACTTTACTAATTGATTCAACAACACCAAGGTTTTGGGTAAATATTTTCATTCAAGTTAAGGTGTGTCAACGGTTTGATCTCCACATTTATCAACATGTTACTAGATACAACAAAGAAACAACATCAGGAAATGTCACGCGGCAGCAGATTCATAAACAATTAGTCGTTTATATGGATACAAAGAAAACTATGATTGATGCATTGAACTAGGACATACTGGATGAAGAGGTCTTCAGAGTTTGATTCACATCCAGTAGAGTTGGATTGCCTTCACCGTGGATTTCCTTCACAAAGCAAAAAGCTATGAGAGGTAAGTCATGATAGTCTGGTGAAATTCATGGAACTTCAATTTAGGACTACCTTTGTAGATGTAGTCACATTGAATGGTCCATGGTGAACCTGAACCATTGGATCAAAACCAAATGTGGTTTCTGAAGAGTTGATGCTTGCTCGTGAAGGAAAAACAATTGGATGATTTGAGATAGTGCCTTGACTAGGAAGATTGTGAGAAGTATGTATAGAGCTTTCTTCATTTGCAGAAAATGCACCTGCTGTTGTGTTTGTATTCAATAATATATTTCCTTCTTCAAAACCCAATCCTGATAGAGGCAATTGCACAGGCTGCAGGACTCCAGGTAAGCACATTGGATGCAAACTCAAACCATTTCTCATTGTCAACATCTGCAAAACAATCACACTTTTGTGAGCTCCAATTCTTTCATGTAACAAAAAATAGTTACTTCAGTTTTGTTCCATAGACAAAAAGAAGATAAAATATGCCCAGCATATCTCCGCAATCACTCCCATTTGTCCTCGTCAAAATGGTAAAGCACCAGCATGACAACATCATTTGCTGGAACAGCAGTAAAATTTATAATGAATCCATGTTGAAGCAACATTTAGAAGTTCAAGAAACTTGAAGAAAAAAACTGTACTTGTCATTTCGCACAGAAGTTTACAGGAATTCGTTACTTTAAAAAGCTTCAGAAAAAGAGTTGTAATTCATAACTTGAGTACAAGTTAAAAATTTCAGAGAACATACGTTTTGCTACACTCGTGCCCTATAATCCATAGTTCAGGAAGCAAATGTGTTAAAGAGGGGTGGTATTCTGCCATAGAAACATAGGTCTTCTAACTAGCTCTGCCATGACCCCTTTGGAATCTAACATCAGTAAGTTAATTCCTTGTTTTCACTTAACACTTTAATCTTAGAGGTAACCAAGCATTCAAGGTCATCTATCAGGAATGTTTTATTCTGAAGCCTTTGTATTTATCAAATCTAAGAACAAAAGTGGCCAAAAGGTAACCAGAGCTGAACTCCTTGACTTCTGCTTTTCAGCAAAAACTGTATGAAACTAGAGAAAATCAAAGAACTTTGGAGAAAGGGTAAGTTACCAATAAGAAATTGAGGCAAAAGTTAGGACATTACTATAAATAAGGCAAGAATAGAGGACCATTGCTATCTACCTTACGTGTATTGAAAAGTGGACATAAATTGTAACTACAAACAGAATTGCAGTAAAAGCAAAATTGAAGCTTCTACCCGATGCATTTAAGATGTAACTACTGAATGATGATCCACTGAACTCCAGATTTTGTTGAACTCCGTTTACATTTTATGCATCTCCTTCTACTAAGTTATTCCACCATCATAAGTACAACATGTATATCGTAATGAACTTAGCAGTCAACCAGATTTCAATGTGACTGCTACCACAAATGGTAATATGAAAACTGAAATATGATCTGAAACTATAGCAAGCAGTCAAGGTAACAACATCATTTGCCACTAGAGTGCTCATCCATCAAACCTTTTTCCAGAATAAAGTATAAGGGTATATCCAAATTACCACAAGTCACAGCCCTTCTTCATTTTTCACTAGTAACACCAGTAAAGTTCTGAACCAAAGGGCATTACTAAGATCGGCACTCAGCAAGTCACAAAGATTCCATAGGTTCACTTGCACCAAGAATATGACCATTAATAGTCTCACCCGATATCATCTTCTAATACTTGGAATATGATGAATTTATAGCAACAATTGAAATTATACGTAAGACTTTTTGGTTGAGGATCACATCTACAGTAAGGGTATAAATTGAAAACAAACAACAAAATCTCGTAATAGATCAAAACTGCACTATGAACCAAGCACCAAGCCTTACAGCTAACAGAGCACCACCTGTACTTGAAGCTGAAGCTGTTTCAGGTATTCAATCGCCTCATCCAGCATTGAAGCCTTATCCGTCTATTCATACCCAAAATAACAAAAACGCCAAATCATTCATTCGAAGTTTGAAGCATAATTCAAATCAACCATAACTGAGAGGTAAAATGTTGCTACATTACCTTGTTAGAATTCGGAATTAGGTTCTGCAACGCTTTCATTTTCTCGTTAATCCTACTCCGCCTCCTCTGTTTATATTCCACCCCAAACAAATCCCATAATCAATATATCACAATTATGAATTATCAGTCCAAAAACTTATAAACATATAAATGAAGGATAAAAATGTAATCTTTGAAAGCTAACCTTCTCAGATAGATTATGAACCTCTGCGGTTCTGCTCCTCTTGGAAGAACTCCTAGGCCTCACCGAATCAGAAGGCAACTCTGACCGTTCCGTTCCCTTATAAATTCAACCAATACAATCCATCAAACCAAAAAGGTAATACGGAAAAATGAAATAAACTCAGTTTTTGGTCTTCTATCTCTAGACGTGTACTTTCACGTCTGTCACTGAACCATTTCACATACTTACACTTACACAGCAAACTTAGTTCAAAAGAAGAAAATTAACGCACTAATTACCTCGCTATCGCAACTGAGGTCACCTACATCATTCTCAACAGAGACACCTCTCCTCTTTGAACTAACAGAACACCCCCCATTCTCCGCATTCTCTTTCCCGAAACAACCACCAGGATCGGAGAAATTCGCGTCGGAGTTTCCACCCCCGGCCCCGCAATCCGTCTCTGACCGTCTAAACAAGTGCCGATCCAACAATCCCGCCACCGATGAAGCTTCCGGCGGCGGAGGAGGAGGAGGAGTAGAAGAAGAAGAGAAAGCATGGTGCATGAACTTGGAAGCAGATGAAGGATTGTGCAAGAGTTGATGAAGAAAGTCGGAGATTTCTTCAGGTTCAGTAGCCGGTGATGAGGAAGTTCCGTACAGATCCGCCATGGACAATTAACTTAAAAATCAGTGAAAAAAAGATTAGTAAAAGATAGAGCAGAGAAGTGAATCACTGGGGACTTTTATTTCTTTTTCCTTTTTGTTTGTGTCTGAAACCGACACAGAGCTTTTGTTTCTCTCTCCTTCTCGGTTGTGTAGTTTGGAATCGTTTTAAGTGAAGGTTTTGGTAGGGATTTATATGATCATGGAACCCTGTCTTGTAAAGGCTTTTCTGTTCTTTGCTTATAATCAAATTTGATTTAATCTCCCGCCTTAATCCTATTCCTTTATTGTTTTTGCGGGTTTTTAGCTAAATAGTCCTCTTTGATCTTCGTATTTGCAGTCAAGACCCCCGTAGCTTTATACGCAATTAAACCCCTTAATTTTTGTATTGATTTTAAAATCAAATTTAATAGTTAAATAAAGCGCTTTAATATTTTAAATTTTTATAACCATGTTTGAAATTTTTTAAAAAATATATGACTGACAGGTCTGACGTCCTGTGCGATTGGATAATAGGTGGTAACGATAAATTACGGGGGCATAAACAAAATTAGGGAAAGATGGAAGGACGTTATTGATAAAATTGTAGACAGGACAGGTCTGGTTCGTTGTGTTGCGTTATGGTTATGTAATAAATTGTTGAAGAAAAGTCAAAAAGAGAGCGAGAGGTGAGGGGACGTAGTTAATAGTTTCTTTCATCTCTCATCACCGTCTTATCCGAAGCCAAAGAAACGTCAGCTGCGCCTGAAAAACGCAGCGAAAAGGCAGAGACTAGAGAGAGCTCCATTTTCCATTTAAGGAATAAATTTAGTTTGCTATTCCCGACGTCCCTTTCCGTCTCCGCTTGCTTGCCCATCCTCCAATTCCAAATCCAATCGATCTCGTCTTGGATCAGTGAAAAAAAAAGGAAAGTGGTCCTTGTATACCAATGGAAACTTGCTAAAGGTTTCAATATCACCAGTTCCCATATACCAGTTCCCATATATGTGCTCATTCAGAGTTGTCATTTCTGATTTGAGAATGGATGTCTTGTTTCACAAGTCATTTGATATTTATTGTACTATGGAAGGAGAATCACAGAAAAGTTACATTGGAAGCAGTGTATCCATGGAAGCTGAAATGTTGGCGAGTCTTGTAACACGAAGACATCACTTGAGTTTTAGGGACCAAACTCAGACCTATTACCACCACTAATATCTGGATTATCTGTATACATTTGCATTTTGTTTATAATATACTCTTTTTACAACCCAAAATAAGGATAAAAAAGATTAATGATAATGATAAGGCAAGAAGTGAATTAAAAAACCAAACTTTCAGAATTTATTAGCTGAGCTAACAATTCAGCCATATCCAAAATTTGATAAATTCGAATATGAATTGATGGTATCCAAAGGAGAAGAGAAAGTAAATAAATAAAAGCCACAACCTCATATTCAGAAAGCATGAGAAGAACTACCCCATTCAGTAACAAAGGTGATGAGAACTAGTTTTACATTCCCACTTGTTTTGGCAGTGGTGCAGTATAAACCAAAAACTGTTGTCCCCCAGAAATTCTGGTCCCGTCCTTCAATACCCCCTGTATGGCCGGACGGTTAGCAACTAACCAACCAACCCTGGCTTTGCTTTTGGTAAGAGTCTTGCAAAGACTATAATCGTAGAACATAATAATATCTATTCATTTGCTCATGTCGCTAGCCCTGTTGTTTTACAAATGGGACACCAGTTCTTGAGCATCAACCATTGTTTTACACATTCAGTGTGGAAATCATGCCCACAGTCCAGCTTTCCAAGGTCTTCTCCTTCGTTGTATTCCTCCTGCACGCATTGGAGAGAACTAATAAGTAACCACATACACAGGGAACTGAGAGTTCGTGAACAAGCAAAATGTCCCATCCTTACTTGACAGATGCAGCATGGCTCCGTCTCCGCTTCGGCCACTCCTTCCACGATAGAGTGTTTCCGTTGTTTTAGTTGTTTTAGAATGGTTTCTTCGCTCAACCCAGTATTAACGTTTCCAATACGCTCTTCCAAAGCCAATAACTCCTATTATTCCAAAAGCTTAACATTATAAGAAAAAGCTGTGAAACATACGGGAGAGAGAAACTCTACAAGATTTCTTCTCCACTGTACCTCGTATGACATGTTATCAACATCAAGCCGCATGTCTCTATGCCGATCATGAACATCGGCCACCCCAAAAAATACCGATTGGTCAAGAAACATAAAATCCTGATATATATGCACAAGAAAACATGTTAAAACACTAGAAACTGACTCAATAACCATAGGCAGTAATGGAAAAGCCACCCATCTATCAAGGACTATCATAGCAACTCATGCAGCAGTTACTGCAGCGGGTATAATTGAAGGAAACAAGTATAAAATAGAGGTAAGGCCAACTGCAAAATGGTTGTATCCTTTCAATACCGCAACCTAATATCAAACAACACTTATTGTTAATATTGCTGATCCAACATCAAGTCGAATTATCAATAAAATGCTTCAAATTAATCATTCATGAAGGCAGGATGAATTTCAATCTCGGGGGCTCTTGATTTCAAATCATAGGTTAATAGTCAACACAATTATCTTAATATAGACCATCTCTATGCACACGCCAATGTACTTGCTAA
>JANIIA010000002.1:3982321-3992867 GCA_027478495.1 Erythroxylum alaternifolium
GCCCACACACGTCCGAATCCAAAGACCCATGAAACCAGACACACACATGCTAAGGTGTTTGGCACCTCAATGATGTTTAAAAGTCTAACCTCAATTCGTAAGTTTTCTCCCCTGCGAATGACATCCAAAACGTTACGAATCTGTACACAAAAGCAAAGAATGATAAGCTCCAGAAGAATGAAACTTGGACAAGATAAAAAATACACACTTGGACAAAGAAGCTACAGAGAGATAGGTGCTACAGACAGACATGAACTGTTATAAGCAAATGTTGTGAAACATTTGCATGTAATGTAAGTAATGAAATTAGGTAACATGCAGAAGTAATGCCACAGATGGCTAACAACATGAACCCACAGAAGACTACCAGAAGTTTAAGACGATGGATACATAAAAATAAGAAGCCCCAGCAGACTAGAAAATGTTAATAACATCATAAATCAAAACAATTTTTTCGTGCAAGATACTTATCTAGAGCCAGAAGTTCTACAGAACAACTGCATGGAAACCTAGAACTCACCTCAGATACAACAAGCCTATTTCTTCCTTCCCTGGTTGAACCCAAGGTTCGCAGTGGATAAGGAATTCCCACTACACTATCATCTTGTCTCTCCAACCATGTTGATCTTGCATGTGAACGATGATGTCCACGGCTATTAGATGAATGTGTCATGTCTACAGAAGAAGCATGATTTGGTGGAATTGGAGAATGGGAAATACTCTGAGCACCGGCTTCACCAGCAGGCAAAGAAAACAATGACCTACGAACATATTCAGCTAATCTCCTAGAATTTCTTGGAGGAGGACTGGGACAAGGGATCCAAGTTGGAGCTGGCAGAGGGTGAACTGCTACATTTGAAATTGTCTGAGATGTGGAAGAAACATTTCCAGGAGCACTAATGTTTCCACCATTTAAATGACCAGTGGCTGGATTTCTAGCTGAAGCTCTTAATTCAGTAGCAGGTACAATTACAGAATGTTCTGACATATTTCTCCTCGTGCTTCTTGAGTTTGATATGTCTGTATCACACAAAGTGATAGAACCTGATGAGCTGCCAACTCTTGAGCTAAATGCTTGTGGGTTATGCACCAAAGCTGGAACAGGTAGGACAGCTGGCTGACTAATGGAAGTAGTAACATCTACAGCTGTGGATGACCTCAAATTCAAAGAATGATCAGCAGGAATAATTCTTGATGAATGGTGAGAGGATGGAAGAACAGAGCGTCTAGCAACGGTTCTTGATGAAAATAGAGCGGGAGGGATAGACCCTTCATTTGGAGGATTTACTCTCAAGCGAATATTCCTGTGGGAGCTTTCTGTACGTCTTGCCATCTCCAAATTAGAATTGTCACCAGAGTTTAGTCCTCTGGCACCTAGCCCAAATCCATCTGAGCCAGGTCTCCTGGGACCTAGCCCAAATACATCAGAGCCCAGTCCTCTGGTACCTAGCCCAAATCCTGCATTTACCAGCTCTGATTGAGCCGCTATACTTGAACTACTCCCCGCATCACAGTATGCAGGGACAGCAGGCCATGCATTGTGCTCAGAACGCTGAAATAAGCTTGAACTTGCACCAATAGAGGACTGCCCGGCATTTCCTTCAACTGCCTTTCTCTTGCAGGGGCGACCATCTAGCGAACAACTAGGTCTATCATGATGTTGTTCCATAGAGTATCCACCACTTCCAGAAGGAAGTAACAAAGCATATGATCCACTGCTAGATGAAATGCCGTCACATCCTGTCCCACTGGAATTGTGGTTACTAGAGGCTTCCATGACTTGACAATTATCCATGCCATGAGTAACAGGACCAGCATTCAAGTTGAGATTCTGTGGCACTCCATCAGAGTTTGAACTTTGCACAAACTGAGGGTTAACACTAACACTGTTGACTAGAGGAACGCTAGTTGGTCCATAACGCCTTTCTTCCAATGTGGGACCAGGTCCAGCATATGCAGTTGTTGAAGATGACAGCTCCCCCAAGTTCCATTCTCCAGCACTTTGTCTTTCTTGCCCACCAGTATTTACAGATGCATTGTTCATGTGGCTTGGTGACAGTATAAAGCCTGCTAGGCAGTTTTCTGCAGGATTCGGCACACTATTCCAGCAAATTTGTGGATCTATGAAAGCATTACCTGATGTTGATCCATGATCAAAGTCCAATGCCTCAGGCAAAGACCCAATCAAACTCCTGTGCCCTTGCATATCGATGTTCACAACGTCTGAGACAAAATGCGGCCGTAATCTATGCTTCTAATGCTTCTGATAAACAAGACAAAGATGGTTACTTTCAATATCCAAAAGGATCTTAATAAAGCAATAAGTAGAACTTCAATCTAGTAGAAAATACTGAAACCAAGCTATTCCACAAGCACAAAGATCACAACGTGAAGAAGATTGAATGCTATGTGCTTCAGTGGTGGCAGAAGCTCATAATTCTGATAGAAAAACTCAGATAAACAAAAACCGTTTTCAAACTTAATGAAGTAACGAAATCAGAGACCCAATCAGATGGAGAATATCTACCCATACCCACAACATGAAAATACTAAGGAAGAAAACTCAAAACACAATCGTGACGAAGCAAAAAATCGAAAACAAAGGCGCAAGGCATGATAGTGAAAATAACAAGCACTTCAACCTTCGATGACAAGGAGAATAGGAAACTGAAACAAGTGCATTGATTGATGAAATAGAAATAATGACAACAAAGAATCGGACCCTTGCAAGCTGTCAACACGCGTAGACAACTTCAGAAGCAAAACAGGTAAACAACATCTACTTCGAAACGTCAAGTATATAATGGCATTTTACCACCAAAAAGGCTTTGATAAATGAAGTTGCTATTGAAATCCCACACAGAAACCAGCAAAAAGATCAAAACTTTTATGTTGATAATGACAATAAAACGGGAAGAAAGCTGAAAACCATAGATGTCAAAGACAAAATATACACTTTAAAAAATTAAAACACAAGAAAACATTCTTTTTGAGATTATTTTCTTCACAGCTTAAATCTAAACAAATCCACAAGACCAGATGACGATCGAAGAAAAAGCATCGGATATACAGCTATAACCATCTCATCAATAGCCGATGGAGCTAAAATAATTGAACTTTTATGGAAAAAGAAACAAATATAAGGAACTCACCCAACGAAAAACAAACAGGAAAACCCAACCGATCTAACAATCTGTATCAGAAATCAAAACGGTTAGACTCCAAACTGAGGAAGAGAAAGCAAAAAGCCTCTGTCTTCTCTTGATACTATCGTCTATCTCCTTCTCGAGAAAAGAAAGAGAGAACCAGAGCCTCCACTACAAGAACAAAGGTAGGGGGTAGAAAGAGAAGAGGAGAGGCTTAAAGGAGGAGGCTTGGAGATGGAAATAGGGATGAGAATTGCAATGTATGAAAAGAAGAAGATTAAAAGGGAATAATATACATTAATTTCCTAAATATCCCATTGAGAGAGAGAAATGAAGAATTGGTGTCCAAAGTAAGAGAGGAGTCTCAAACAAAGACCAAACATAAATTTAATTTAGGAAAATACTCCCTTCGAACAACAACAACAACTACTGTAACAGCGACAACATTACCAATATCACCAACTAGGCAAAAAAGGTTGTCCCTCCCCTGTTTTGGCCGCTCACTAAATGGCTCCTCTCTTATTACATGGATGGCAACACTTTTAATTGTTTTCTTTTCCTACACAACCAAAGCAACGCAAAACCATAAATACACAATCAAACAAATAAAATAATCAAAATTGGAGCAATAACCCATCTCCCAAAACAAGCCCCACAATGACTCTCTGATTTGTTTCCATCTTCCTCACGCCAAGCACCTTCCTTTTACCATCACATGCCTAATGCACCCCTACTCTGCCTTCTCCCTGATATTAACCTTTCATTTTCTATATTTCTTTACGAAGACTGACTTGCTAGTTAATGGTTAATAGTTTGTAGTTGTCAGTTTCATCTAGCTAGGTGTGCTTGAGTTGTTTCCAAGTGAGGACAAAACTTTGGGAAACTTGGCATGAGTACTTGTAAACCCACCTTTAGAATATAGAAGACACAAAGATTTCTTCTCGGTACCTAACAATCAGATTGCTTTTGACCGTTCCTTTGATGGAGTTGTTTCCCACTCAATGGCTTATAACTGGGGGAAAAAGAAAAAGAAAAAGGAAAGGTTTTTATTTTAATTTTGGTTAAAGGCTTTGATTTCTATTACTCCAGTTTATAAATTCTGAAGGGTAATGAGCAAAAAAGGTGACTTCAATGTGGGGTGAATAAGGACGGTGCCTGTCTGCTTGTTGGCTACTTAGAATTTGTATGCGTGTTGGCAATTGGCATCATCTTTAGGTACAATCACAAGTAGCTTTGGTTTATTTATTACTTTGCGTGAAAGAGGTGTGAACAGATAGCAATGTTCCTTGCGAGTATCCTTCCTTCGTTAGGTTCTGCCTCTAACTTCTTGCCGAGTCTTCGTTGTCTACAGTTCATTTCTTAATTGTGGGCCTTTCTAAGTATTCTTGTACTCCTCCTGGTCCCTGTCCCCGTGCCCCTTCTTCTTGGTTTCCCTCATCTCTTGCTCTCTTTCTTGATTCGTTTCGTTTGTTTTCTTTTCAAGTTTCAAAGGTGGTTGCTTTAAATTGCCTTTTTCTTCGAAACATGCGTTTTCCTATGCTTTCTCATTTGAGGGCCGTTAAAATGGACTCCTAATCTGTCCGCACAAGTTGAGTTTGCTTAGATAAACCATTGCGTAATGCCACATCTCAAAGTTATTTGAATAATGCTTGGACAAAGATAAGTGTGATTATTCTTCCACTTTGGTGAATATCTATAATAATAAGCTCCTCATACTTTTCACGGTGCTCATAAAACCTGACGACCAAAACTATGCCCAGGAAAACACCAAATGCTACCATCCAAGACATCAATCCCGTTCACAAAGTTATGTGCGTCTCTCGTGGCAAAATTTCCAGGGAGCTTGTATGTTAAAAACGTCAAGAACTAGCTCCACAAATTTGACTTTTTGAAATGGAATCTGCTTACAAATTAACAAGGTGCGCTTACAGGCGTCAGGTTCCTATTAAAGATTTGAGCATCCCAAGAAAAGAAAGAAAGGAAAAAACAGAAAAACAAAGAAATAGATTAGTTGTTGGTAATTGTTGAATCATGAATGAGGTCTGGTCCTGTCACAATCTTTCCCTTGATAACTTTATCTCCTCAAAGTGGGTGTGTGGGTTATTCAAACAGTTAAAAGAGTAAAAATATGTGTTATTTAAATAATTTAAAAATAAATATCTAAAATTTAAAAAATTCTTAAAATGTTTAAATTTTGAATAGATTATTTGTTCAATTTATATTAAAATAAAAATAAAATAAACTAATATTATATAAATAATAATTTATAACGAGTTTCTCGAATTATTAATTTGTATTGAATTTATATATTTGATCAACATGCTAATAGAATTATATTAATTTAAGGTGAATTCGAAATATTTTTTATTTTTGTTTATTTATTCATATTTGTATTTGTATTTTTTATTTTTTTACCTTATCTGTCTTTCATGTTTATGTGGGTCATTCAGTATCAACTTTTTTATCAGTTAGAAGTAAGACTGAGTATTATTGGCCTACTCTAAACTCTGCATTAGATAGAATTTTTACTGTTGTTATTACTGTTGTATTTATGTTATATAAATTTTGATATTATTTAAGTAAAAATTTAAGAAAAATATTTTTAAAATAAGAATTTATTAAAAAATTTCACGTAATTATGAAAATTTTAAAATAAAAATAGTGAAAGTGTAGGGAGCAAAACTCACGAGCATCCATCAAGCATGCATGTGTGAGCAAATGAAGGGGGTAAAGTGGAGGTTGGATGTGTGATTATGAATATGCACATGACACCACAACACAGGAACCTCTAAGCTCATGAAAGAGATATAAAATTTTGTTTCCTTTTAGCGGTGAGAAAGATGCTCTTATGGTAACATCACACATTTATATATTTATATGTGTAAAGGTCAATAAGAACTTGCAAGGAAGCAAGATTGTCTCGTACCAATCACCAAACACCCACAAGATTACTCCATATTATATCTACCGATGAGATGAGAGTAACAACGCAATATCAGTACTCCAGCCAAAGCTGACACGTGCACATTCTACGTGGTTCCTTCTTTCGGACGTGTACATATCACTAAAGATGCCACACATGACACATGTCAAATTGGTGTTCGTGAGTTTTGGAAGGTGTCATGAATAGAGAGAACGGGCGACGTTTTAAGCTAGTTTGGGCCGAATTTGGGCTTGAGAGTCTGGTTAACTTAGGCTAGTCCTTTCAACTATGGGCCTGAAAAAAATTGCCATCCCCAGTCAGAATTGATTGAAACGGATCATTAATTTTATGCTAAAATCTGAGACACTGTAACGCTCTAGCCCACTAGTTGACCCGTTAACTTGTGTTGTTTCCTGGTTAACTTAGGCTAGTCCCTAGCATTGTCTATTGTGTTGCACATACTGAAATTTTATGGAGTGGACCAATTTGGATCTTCTGTCCAAAACTCAATTTTGTATAATTACTAAAACGATGTCATTTTAAGTATTGAACATGAGTTTAGACACAGTCATTTTAATAGAGAGAATGGGCGAAGTTTTAAGCTAGTTTGGGCCGAAGTTGGGCTTCAGAGTATGGTTAACTTAGGCTAGTCCTTTCAACAAAGGAGAGCAACTTGAGAAAACAAGATAGAATCACAAGTGAAGGAGCCAGCATTG
Source organism: Erythroxylum alaternifolium (assembly GCA_027478495.1). Taxonomy (NCBI): domain Eukaryota; kingdom Viridiplantae; phylum Streptophyta; class Magnoliopsida; order Malpighiales; family Erythroxylaceae; genus Erythroxylum; species Erythroxylum alaternifolium. The sequence goes on from JANIIA010000002.1 coordinate 3,989,107, forward strand.
ATACTACTTTTCTTATTTGAATCTAAGCTAATTACAAACTTGTTCTTAATCCATCAGATGAAAATACGTAATATTCTGATATTCGAGAGACCTGCACAGCAAATTGACAGGATATTGAACATTGTTTCTGGGAAAGGTTTTTCCAACTCTGTGAAAATAGTTCTTCTGAGTTCATGCTGGACAATCAATCTTTAAGGTCGTTCAACTCTGAAATCTCACAATAGCAGGTCAGTTCCAGCATCTAACATGTTCCTATCGACAATGCTATCCTTCATCTACATATCAGAGTTTTAAGTGAAATAGAGATGGAGATACCTGAAATGTCTTACTCGTTCACTGTATTAGCTACCTGAATGACGCTTTGCGACTTGATCATCCTCATTAGCTGCAGACCTGCGACGGATTCTTGTGGCGTCAACGGTATTAACGGGTAAAAGATTTCCACGAAGTCGAGCCCTAAAATCACTTGCGAAAGAAGATCTTGCTATAGCTCTGCTATTCCACAAAACTTTTCTAGGACTTCTTCTTCTTCGTACAATGTTTCGGATACCCCAAGGATCGGGAACATTAGCGACAGGAATAGAACTGGTTGCGACTTGAACAGTACTTGATGGATCATTTGACACAATACCCTCGCTAGCAGCAAAGTTCTCACGATTCCTTGTGGATTCAACGGGATTACCAGGTGAAAGATTTCCAGGAAGTTGAGAAGCAACATCACTTGCCCTAGCAGGGCTTCCTCTAGCTCTGTGAGCCCTTAAAATTATTTTAGTACTTCTTGGATCCGGAACATTGACGACAGTAATAGAACTGGTTGCGACTTGAACAGTACTTGATGGATCATTTGACACAACACCCTCACTAGCAGCAGAGCTCTCACGATTCCTTTTGGATTCAACGGTATTAGCAGGTGAAAGATTTCCAGGAAGTTGAGCAGCAACGTCACTTGCCCTAGAAGGGCTTCCTCTAGCACTGTGACCCCTAAAAAATATTACAGTTCTTTTTTTTATTGGTTTTACTGGTTCAGTGGCTTGGATTCCCGAAGGTTCCTGAACATTGGCAATAGAACTGGATCTGGCTGTGACTTGGTCACTACGTGATTGATATTTCAATACTTCACCTGTAGCATCAGCAGAGCGGTCACGTTTTCTTCTACCTTTAAGCATATCAGGTGAAAGAAATTCATGATCCTTAGCACCACTAGGGCTTGCTCCACCAGTACTTGTAGGAAGAGGCTTATAAAACAATCGACAGACAACAAAAGTACCCTGCAAATGGATCCATTATGAGACTTCAGAAAACCAAATATATATGCTCATAGAAAGCGTTTTAGGGGAAGAGATAACCTTAGCAACATCAGCATACTCATTAATTACCCAACGAGTTCTCATCGCAGTATTACGGTGATTCCCTTCATAGAAATCTAACACACTTACATGCGCAACTGCCACGTTCTCATCAGTATAAACAGAGCCAACAGTCCGTAATTCCCAATACCCACCAATTCCTATTCTGTCAGTCATCTCCACTTCACTTTCCCTGGTGTAAAAGTACCAATGATACTCCTTTGCACCATCGCCGTACCTATAACACGCATACTCCGGTAACCCATCCGGATGGTACTCGTACACGTTCATCTCCTTGATGAAATCATAGTCCCTATAATCATCGGCACCTGTATCGTCGTTAATTGGTGCATGATTCTTCTGATTCAGGTAGTAGCAGCACAGCTGCTCCTCGGAGGGTGCGAACACGCTACCGGGTGGCAGCGTAAGTGACATCATTTTTCCTTCTTCGTTCCGGGGGTTTTGGGTTATGTTCGAAAAACCAAGACGTGCTTTGGATACGGGGGTTGATGAAGAATTTCACTCTTAAACCCTAAACAAGACCTCCATCCCAAGACTTTGATCTAACTACCAAGAATGTAACTGACATTAACTAATTAACTTAAGTTGCAGTACTTTCCCACCAAAGATAACCAACTGCCTCAACTGTCAAAGAAACCCGTTAGGCTTCAGCCTTTTGTTTGAGGTTTAAGAAGATGGGTTTAATTTGTAGTCGTTGATTCATTCATTTGTAGTCGTTGGATCGAAAAAACTTGTAGCCCAAGAGTTGGCCAATAAAAGGCTGGAAAATTAGCATATCTAAATACGGGCCTTCATGTGCTAAACGAATTGGACCTTAGTCAATTTGCTAAAATAATTTTTAAGTGTTAGCATTTTTAATTTTATGCTGCCTAAGCTAAAGATTAATTTTCTTTTTTATTTTTTAAGGTTAATAACAATGAAAATTATTAACTATTATTTTTAATTAATAATAATTAAATTAAATAAAACAAATATCTGACAAATCTCATTTTATAATATCAATCATTGCATCGCTTTTTATTATAATAAGTATTAAGTAATATTAAATACAATAATACTTATATGAGATATTTAAAAAATCTCAATTCAAGACATGCCTTGAGGGAATATATTTGCGACCATAGACTAGATATCGTCATTATTCTGGAACGAAGAATAAGTGGTATTATGCAGACTGGGTGCACAGAAGCTTTCGAGAATTCTTTTCACAGAGGATCGAGGCTTAAGGGTTCTCGGGTGGCATTTGGGTATGGTGGAAGAATTATGTTGTAACTTTGTCTTCCTTTTCACGATTCGAACAAGCTATGATATTTAAAGTTGTGACGGAGAATGACAAGGAGCTATGGATTATGGTAGTATACGGAAGTCCAGTGGAGGCGACCAGAAGAGAACTTTGGCTAATGTTAAAAAATATGGCAAACGGTATGGTAGGGTGTTAGGCAGTAGTAGGGGATTTCAATGAGATCGCTGCAATTGAGGAAAGGTAGGGGAGCTCTAGTTGATCCTGTACGATGTCTAAGGTTCAAAGAGTTCATTGAGGAGTGCAATTTGATCGGCCTTGGTAGTGTTGGACCAAAGATGACGTGGAGAGGGCCAAAAATAGGGAACTACAACCGAGTTTTTAAACGCCTAGATCAAGCTCTGTGCAATGATGTGTGGATACGGGAATACACTGAGATCGTAGTCAGAGTATTACTAAGAGTGGACTCAGATCATCATCCACTCTTGGTGGCCTTATGAGACGAGGCTCGAAAGACTGAAAGAGGCCAAACTTTCTGCTATCAAGCGATCTGGCAAAGGCACCCAAATTTTCATAAGTTTTTAATAACAACTTGGCCTAAACATGTCAACATCAGTGTGGGGCTGAAAATAATGGAGAAGGAGCTAATCAAATGTAACCGTGAGATCTTTAGACTAGTCCAAGCGAGGATAACAAAGCTATTGGCTCGACTGGCAGGTATTCAAAAAACCCTTCCTCATGAACCAAATAATTATTTCTTACGCAAACTTGAGGTTGAATTATCGAATGAGCTAGAGGAAATATTGTCGTACGAGGAAGTGTTATGGTATTAGAAGGCTCAAAGTGACTAGGTGAAGCTCGAGGATCGCAACACCAAATATTTCTACTCGAAAGCTGTTATAAAAAAAGGCAATTAGGATAGAGGGGCTTCAATTCCTGAATGGCGAGTGGTGCTACGATGAAAACTCCTTAAGAAATCATATGTTGAAACCCGTTTTTGGAGTCCAACTCAGAGGTCATAAAACGTGAGCTTATTACCATAACGTGGGCATAATCCAATGAAAAACATCTTAACTATTATTAATTCATCTTCACGCTTTTATACCATAACATATCTTACTTATATGTCACCACAATTCCTATTCAAAATTTAT
>JANIIA010000002.1:4010635-4021298 GCA_027478495.1 Erythroxylum alaternifolium
TTTTGTTTCTGTCTCCGTCTCCGCATTTTTGTCCTCTAGTTTTGAAAGGAACAAAAATTTTATGTCTCTGTCATCCGGAGTCGGGACAGATATTGGTGGAGACAGCAAGCAAACAGGTCGGAGACAGGATTTTTCTGTCCCTGTTATCTGTCCCCACCCCTGGGGACAGAAACCAAACGCAGGGTACGGGAACAGATATTCTGTTCCAATAATCCAGTTACTCAAGTTCTCCTAACATCTCAACCATCAAATGCAATAAATTAGATGGTTGAGATATACTGAATACAGAGCGAACAGATTATTGGGTACAGAAAATTGCCAAACAATTTTTTGTCGCCTTATCAAAAAATGGCAAATTTTGGCATTTTGAACTCGTTATTTACACTTTTGGGCTCGTTTTGAACTCGTTATTTAAATCTAAATATATATATACTACTTTTATACAATAAAAAGCAAAAAAAAATCGAGAAACATAAGTTAATTCTCCGAAAATCTTATGGATAAAAAATCAAAAAAATTTCGTTTTTAACCACTCAATCATGTCATCGCTCTGATATCACGTGTAATACGTAACGATACTTTAGTTACGTATCTCGTGTCGAACGTAAAAGGATAATAAACAAAGAAATGCGAAAATACCTTATTTCGGTTTCATAATTTCAAACGAGCTTTTTGAAGTCGAAAAAAGAGCGAATCCACCACTGTTTTCATGAAAATTGTTCACCAGAACGCGATCGACGTCTTTCTACATTTTCTCAAAATGTAAGTTCTCTTAACGGATCAGAGAATCCTTATGCTTACGAATGATATGAGAAATTGCATGAGACCTTAACCTTTATATATAACTTCTATATCGAACTTTCCTATCACAGGTTCTATATAGGTCTAGTTCACATTGATTGAGATCTATTTTCCACCCTATCCTAGACCCATTGATTCAGATCATCTATTGGATCATTTTATTATCTTTATCCGAATCAAATTACGTAACTTAACCGAAAAATTATATAAAAAAATAAAAAATACAATTAAATATTATCCGAATTTAATAAAAAGTTCAAAAAATATCCTGCATGCCCAACCTCCCCGTCTGCTGTGTGAAGCAAGTTGCATATGTTATGAATTTAGAATTTGTACTACACCAGTGGATATGTTATGTTACTATCATTAGCATTTATCACGGTCACGATACACAAACAGTGGTGCCTTCCCCTTTTATTTGATAATAAAAGCTCGGCCACCAAGAGTAATGGCCTCCTCTACACAGGCAAAATGGAATAAATGACTTGTCCTCCTAAAAAGGTTATCAATGGATGGAAGATGCTATGTCGTAATTTAATAGTTAAGGATCACATCAGGTTGTGCTTGTTGCTTGAACTTGATTCTTGTCGGTCAGATCTTAATTCAACTTTAGTTAAAATTGAACAGTTTGAAATTTAATCAAACTGTAACGAGAACTTTTCTACGTGATGGCTCACTATCTCCTCAAGTTTCTTCGAAAATTAGGTCGATAAGCATCATAACCTGGCCCCGTACGAGACCGACAACCTGGTTACAGTGACTGACAACCTAGTCATGTTCGCGGAATGGTTGGCTTTGATAAATTTTTATTTACTGTATTTTTATTTATTTTATATTTGTTTTATTTTCTAGAAATATTAAAAATATTTTTATAATAATTCAATAGAAATTTAATAAATGTTATATTTTAATAATTTTAAAAATTATGAGAGGCATATAAAGTCATCTTTGCTTCCCCTTTCCTCGACCTCTCCGATGTAGAAAAATGGTGTGGAGTTGTATTAGGAAAATATAAAGCAATGAATACGAGTCAAACGCATCGAACTGAAGCATTGTTTACACATCTTTGACATGTGTTGCGATTACTTGTTTGAGACAGGCACTATATCTTCAAACGAAAGAGGCGATGGGAAGAAATTGACTAAATGGAAATATCCAACAGTATAAGAACCGACCGACCAAAACAAAACAGAACTTCTCGATTGCAATAAGTAGTCTTAGAATATTATTATAATCAAAACAAACCATGCATGACGAAAGATGAGCATTAAGAGATCAGATATTTTGCTGCAGAGAACATGCCATAACAGCCGTCCCAGCAGTCCAAATAGGATTAGACAATGAAAGATGGAAAAGAAAACAAAGAAGACGAAGAGCTCAAGACTACGACATGAAACTATAAGATCGGTGCTAAAGTACATGTAATTAATTTAAGCAACAACGAGTAAAACCTGATTGATTAATTATATCGGCCTCCTCTTACTCTAAGTTCATGTCTTTTGTGTAACTTTACGGTGTCCAATCTTATTCATTACTCAATTCGACGTTATTTTAACCATTAGGTATGAGTTTAGAGGCCGTTCAACCTTGTTCAATACCTAAAATGACTTTTTTACATTGAACAGAGTGACACACTGTAAAATTAGATGAAAGATTCCGACTCTCTTGCACCGATCCAAAGAGATTTTTGGTAGATCCCGCGTTCCAGCCTTTGCTAAGTATTTTTTATTAGTCATTTGATTCTGCTTCTATTTTTTTTTGTATTTTTTAGTTTTTAGTTTTTATTTTTTATTTTTGTTTTTAAATAAAAAACTAAAATTTTTTTAGTTATTAATGTTAATATAGTTATATTTTATCACTTATTTTATTAGTCATTGGATTCTGCTTCTATTTTTTTGTATTTTTTAGTTTTTATTTTGTATTTTGTATTTTTGTTTTTTAAATAAAAAACTAAAATTTTTTTAGTTATTAATGTTAATATAATTATATTTTTATCACTTATAATAATTGTATATTAGATAAAACTTAAAGATAATTTTTTAATTAAATAAATTTATTTAATCTCTTATATAATATTTATTAACAAATTATTAATAAAATTATGTGATTTTAATAAAATAAATATTTTTATTTTTATTTTTTTATAAATTAATATTTATTTGAAATATATTTTAATTATTAAATCAAATTTTATTTGAATGTTTATGTATTTAATTTTAATTATATTTACTAATAATTATTATAATTTAATTACATATAATTTAATTATAAAAATTAAATAAAATTTATTCATATTTTTTATTGATAATTAATTTTAATTTATTAAATATATAATCTTGAATGAAATTATTTTTATTAATAATTAAATAATTAAATAATATATATTTAAATAATAGTAAATCAGATTATAAAAATACAGAAACAAGAAACAAAAACTACTTTTTATTGTTTTCATAATTTTTGAAAAATGAAAGAAACCAAAACAAAAAATACAAACTAAAAACTTAAACAAATATGTTTTTATATTGAATTTGAAAACGAAAATAAAAATGGAAACAAACACCCCTTAAATGTTTTAAAAAACTGAATTGATTTGGTCAGTCTAACAGTAAAAATTTTGAACTAGTTAATTTTTCATTTTAACTTTTAACTTTTCAGTTTGATTTAGTTTAATAACTTTTGTCATTAAAAATCAATTATTTTATTAATTACTTAGCTAATTTCTATAATCCAAAATAAACCAATGAATTTTTATTTAATAGTCTTTTTTTAATTAAACTTTAAATTTTTTAAAGGTAAGAATAGTTTTCTTCAATAATTTTTCAAATTCTTTAATTTTATTAAATCTTATTTTTATGATAATCTAATACCGATATTTAAGCCTTTCAAACTTTAAATTTATTATCTTACTTATTTGACTTCTAGTCCAGTTTTGAAAATATTGATTAATCATTTGATATGAATTTGTTATTTATTCGAAAATTTTAATTTCTTAAATAATTTATTTAAATAAGATATAAGTTACTAATTATTTTTGTGCTTGAAAAATTTTTTAAAAAGAAATTTTTATAAGAATTAAATTTTAAAATAAAGGAATAAACAAATTTATAATTTATCTTATAACAAAATATAGACTAATAATAATATTTAAAATTAATATAGAATTACATTCTAAGTAATAGAGTTAAATTTAAATATCTTCATAAGAAATATATTCTTTAAGAGTTAATGCATTAACTATACAGTATACATCCATCTGACTACAAAATTATTATAAAAAAAAAGAAAATATGTATTTTGTTGAAGAGAAACCACTTACAGCCCACGGTTCATCACGCATCAGCTTCCAGCATACCTACTTTCGTAAGCTTCCCACCATCCCATGACGGTGACAACCAATCCTTGATTGAGGACCACTTCGCCCCTCCACCTCTCTCTCCCTCAGTTCGTGTTTTATGGTGTCCACCGGCACGTCACAAGGGCCACTTCTTGGTGCCCAACTTTTGCCTTCTTAGCTAGTTTGTTTTATGTTTGGCAACTCAAAGATATGCAGTTTCTGATGTAAAAACTAAAGTTAAAAGGTAGGCCACCGCTGTTCCTCTATCCCCTTTCTCATCCCTTTGACTATTCTTCATTCTTCCTCTTCCTTTCACACACACTCTACATAACTAACAACCGATATACATAACTGAAATTAAAGAACATGACGGGTAGAGATTCGGGGGTGATCAGTTAACCAGCTCTGGAAACACTTGAACAGTACCGTTCAGAGCTTCCTTTTACAACAGAGATTAACCTATTTATCGAAGAACTTAAGATACTTATCATTAGATAGAAACCGTGTGATGCTATTCCTTTCGGAACATACTCAATATCCAGGGATTATCACTTCTTTTTATAAGAGGAAAAAAAAAAGTGGATATGCAGCGAAAAGATCGTAGAAACATATAGAACCCTAATAAAGAAGAAAAGAAAAAGACTATAGACAGTTGCAAAAGATCGCGTATTTTCACTCGTCGTTGTCGGAGTTTTCTGGGAACTTGTTTAAATCAGGTTTCTCTGAACCAACTCGAATCGGGTTCTTTTCCGGAGATGCATGGAGAGCTGTTTGCAAGGCGTCTACTTTAGCCCTCACTTCGGTGGCCTTCTTGCGTATAGAAGCAGCGGACATGTCACGTAACTCGTCTTCTTGGTACATCAAATCAGGGAAATTAAGCCTCGCAGAAGGTCCTCGGAGACAGAAGACGGCTGTGTCGTAGGCTCTAGCGGCGGCGATAGGCGTAGAATAGGAACCAAGCCAAATTCTTGACCTTTTGTTGGGTTCTCTAATCTCGGCCACCCACTTACCCCACTTCCTCATCCTTATCCCTCTATATGGCTTATCTTGTTGCCTGTGTTTTCGTTTCTCTGTCACTGTCACCGATGAAGTAGTCGATGAGGTTGAACTTGAGCAGCAATCGCCTTCCATGTTTTTTGTGTTTCTTAACAACAACACTCGGAAAAGTTTTGAGCTTTGGTGCCTCAAAAAGCAAACCAGAAAGATTCTGTTTTTCCAATCCCAAATACACTAGAACTAAAACTAAAACTAAACGGGTTCATTCTCAAGCTACGCCTGCTTATATAGGATGAGTACATGTATAAACCATATAGACATATATATATATATACGATGAAGTGATATCTCTCAAGTAAAAATATAAAAATGACTTAATTTTGAGGGAAGGAGGCATTCGTTTCCTACTTGGCTGCTAATCTGTCGTCTGGAACGGCCTCCACGTTGATCTTCTCTTTAAGATAAATCCAAAATTGGCCGACATAGTCCATCATCACCACCTCCTCATATTTGTCTCTCGCTCTTCGCTTCTTCAATAGCTCTACTCAGAAGTATATCATACAACAATTTGAGAGCTTGTTCTAAAATATTTGTAGGAGATTCGTCTGCTAGCCTGAAAGTGCAATTTTTCAGGACGGTAATCAGTTAGTTGTTATTGTAAATGTAATCCATAATTTTGGCCCGTTCTCGAAATTGTAATTTGTAAGACAATGGATTATATATTGATAATTAGTAATTACATGTGATTTCCTAAAAAATATGAATACAATTACAATAGATTAGACTACAATCTCAATAAAATACGACCCTTTTCTCAGAAGCATATGAAAAAAACAAAAGGTGCCCCCTGAGTGAGTTGCGGAAGTAAGATGAAGCAAAACTCTACAAATTGTTTGCGGACAAGGGGAAGCGAAAGAGAGGCGTTGGGGTTGAAGGGTTGAACTTTGAAATGGAGGGAGTCGGTGGTGGATGGATGGATGGATGGATTAGGGTTCGAAAGTGACTTTCCGTTCACGCAATAAGGATTCATTGTATTGGAAGTAGCCAAAGGTGAGAAGATTTGTCTGCTTAGTATCGTGTTTTTTTTTAATGTAAGCACAGATTCACTCTTTCTTTCTTTTGGACTCTTAGCAATCATAGACAATAAATATTGGGAGTTCATGTCATGAGTTTGAGTGCGTAAATTATTGGATTTGGTGACATGTCACTTTTCATACTTTGTAATAGCTACTATCCTAAGACACTAACTTTAAAACTAAAATATAATTATTATTTTGGTAATAATCTTAAAATAATATATAATTTCTTAATTTTATTAGTTTTGAAATGACTTCTTACTACATGTTAGATTAATGCAATGACTTCCCATCATTTCTCTAGAGAAAGAATAGAAGAATGTAAGTGATCTTGCACCTAATTTGGTATGATGAAAGTACCCAGAAGATAATACACAAACATACGTATATATACACACACACTAAACTCACCATCTCAGTTGACAATATAAAAGCTAAGGATAGAATGTTTGGCAACTTTTGACCTGCCCTTGTAGGACTTGACTACCATTCCCTTTCCCTTTCCTTTTCCCTTTCCCTTTCCTTCTTAATTAAGAGTCTCTTAATATTTAATACAAGTATAATGTTCTTATTGTGTGCATTTTGTTATTATTTTTTAGCCGAGTCGTAATTAAAAAAGCATTTTTTTTAAATTTAAAAAATGAAGTTTTTTTTTAGAAGATTGCTTAGAAAAATTATATCTTTGACCTTTCTGACTATTAAAGAACCTGTAATTATTATGCTTTTGAATTTTAATAATCGGTAAGGTGGCTGTTTTAGTCTGGGGGTTTATCTCACTCACCCAAATTGAAACATAAATCATGTGAAGAACGACTATAAATTGCAAAAGAAGCAATGTTATTTGGACTTGAGGAATAAGATAGGATTACTTTAATCCGGAGGCAGGAAAAGGAAGGGACATGTTTGCGTACAAGGCCAAATTGCTGCTCACATAGGTATCCTCCAACTTGGAGATACAGTCGGCAAATAGTATGTTTTAGTTAATGCTTAATAGCGGAGTTGGTATGAGAGCCTGAACCCAAGTGACTGTCTTATTCATTCACTATTCAGCTAATGACGCCCCATCAGAATAAAGTGGCAAGAACATGAATGTTTGAGACATGATACAATTAAAGTGGCAACAACATTAAAAGATCGGTCTGATCACCAAGAATCAGAAAAGCATTGAATTAATTCCGTATTTCGAACAAAGGGAAACACCAAATAAACATCCCAAAGTCCTGCAACGACTTTGGATTGTTGCCTTTCAATGAATCACTAAATAAACCTCGTCGTCAATCAGGAAGCTTACGGCCAGAAAGCATAACCCCCTGAACTCAGCTTTCTTGAGGAAGACATGATGATTAGAAGCTATGAACAACTAAAATTGCAAAGTCCGGACACTTAACCCTCTTGTCTGGAGTATACATGAGCTGTTCTCCCGGAACTAGACTATTGTTCATCAACATGTGTATCGAGAGAGCAACAGATGTGCCGACTGGCTAGCTAACTATGCCAGACATTTTGCTGTGGGAGTTATGTACTTTCATCATTCACCGATTGAGTGCCACCTTATCCTACTAGAGGATTTGTCGGGAATTTGTTTCCCTAGACTAGTTGTGTAACTTTACTGTTCGGCTTCCTTCTTATTAAAAAAAAAAAATTGCAAAGTCCAGAGGATAACATCTTCCCCTCCAAGAATGAAGTCACATTATTGCTAAGTACCGTGAATCATCCATTAGAGATCACAACAAAATAAGGCGCGCAAGTAAAGTTACTAAAGAGCAGGGATGCTACTCAATACAAATTAAAAGACTTGAAAGAAATTATTCAACATCTTCCTGATTTCTAAACTCCATTTCACTAGGTCAACAATCAACAGCATTTCGTATAAACATATCGGATTCCATAGTATTAGTTCAATAGCAATCAGCACATGAAGTGTTTTCACACACAAATGTCAACATTTCCAGATAGATGAGAACCGCAAGAAAGCACAAAAGAAAGACCTTGTCTTGAGTCTGCTGAACGAAGAGGCAACTTAGCCTAAGGTTTCAAATGATCGCTTGATCATATGATAAGGGATGATCCCCTGATCATACAAAGCTTGCACATTTACAATCATCAAATTTGCCCACTTCTGTCGAAGTACTGCAGAAGAAACAAATTGTGCTGACATAGAAAAGAAGTAATTAATCTAGCTACTGATTATAGAAGAGTTGCTAAATACATCAAGTACTCTGCCATATATATAAAATTGTCAGGTTAGACGACATAGATGGGACTCTCCAGAACCTATAAGCATAAATGAGATGGATTCAAGAGTGACAATAGTTATATGGAATAGCAGATATAGAATTCTTTATGGTTCATATATTACTGATCTATTCTGCATCGGAAATCAAGAAAAGTAAGCTGAATAAGCAAATATGCAACAAGACACATCCAAACAAAGACATAACCTGACCACAGGCCAAATCGCATATAATGCACAATGTACAAATTACAATCCACTAATTTCCATCTATCATCCATGCCTTATAATTTACTAACTTGGCACTATCTTTATATATTCTCATTATGTTCAACAGAACTGGTAAATCACAACACCAAAAAGCATGCCATTACCAATTCCATTTGCTTTTTTAATCTCAATGGTAGCCATCTTCCTCCTGGACTTCCTCATCTTCACTATCCCATAACACGTAATCTTCCTCGTCATCCGAAATCCTCAGACTATCAAAACCTGACCTCCCAGACACGAATTCATCAACAACACCGTTAAAATCACTTCCGAAATTCCCATCAAAATGAGACACCGTGAAGAGTCCATCATCATCACCATCACTCTCCAAAGTCTCCTCATCACTCCCAATCCTACCCTTAGAAGGGACTAAATCCTCATCCCTCACATCCCCATTCTCAATCCCAATCCACGAAACCCACAAGTCAGCATGCCTCCCCAATGCCCTATCCCTATCCCCCACCACAACAGTCCCCAAATTCGCATCCCTCGCTCTCTCCAATATATCACGAAAATCAGAGTCATCAGAAACCAAGAACAGCCAATCAACCCCTGTACTCATCGAATGCTCAATCTGCCTCTTCAACGCCCAATCCGCAGCTTGTGGCTTATCCTGCACCGTCTTAACGTAAACCCCAGCTCTTCTCAACTCCGTTGCCAAACCATACCCAATCTTCGGTGTCACCAATCTCCTCGCTTCCTCGTTGTACCTGTGATTCCCCGAAATGTACCTCTCCTTGAAACGCTGCCGTTTCTTTCCCTTCAAGGATTTCATTCGGTTCAACTTCTTTTGCCTCTCGCGCTCGTGAAGTTGCTTAAAGTGTTTCTTGAGATCCAAATTGGTCTTGCACTTGCGGCCACAGACTCCGCAAACGTAGGTCTGCGATGGAGCGACAAGCCCTTTCCTTTCTAGAATGTCGAGCTCTCTCCTCTCGCGCCGTCCCTCGACGACCCACTGTGGCAGGTGGATAAACGCGTGGCGGTTCGCGTAAGCGGATATGTCGATAACCTCGCCGAACCTCTGCGCCAAGTCCTTCAATGCCATTGCGGCGTCGTACGGAGGACCGCGTGGAGGCTTGTTATCGAGGTCCCAGAGAACGACGACCTTGCTCCGTTTGGGCGCGTAGACGCCTTGCTTGTTCCTCACCATTTCGATATCCCACGATGAGGCGGTGGCCCTGATTAGACATCGACGACCGGGGACTATGGGTTTCGAAGAGAAAGGGAATTTGGGCAAACGAAGGGTTGTGTAGTTGTGGTGGAGGAGAAACGGAGGTTTTAGGAGGGTAGAAGAAGTCGTGGCGTGTAGGCTCATTTGGACCGTTATCAGAAACCATCCGCAGCTTCGCTTTAGGAATTTTTCATTCTTACACACTGGTCTTTCTATTGGGCTTTCCAAGTTCGGCCCAAGTTTTACAACAATGGTCCCATTGCAATTTCTTATAACTTAAGGTCCAAAAAGTAGTTAATCAAACTTAAGTGACGACGTGCAAGCTCGTCATAAGAACGCAAGCCTCTCATCGTTTAGCTCACATGTCGAACAAACTCCACCAACCCAATCATTTCTTGCTGTAAGTCCTGTCTGTTATAATAGCTACAAGGTCGCATCCTCTGACATGGTTTCGCTTCCCGAAAATGGCTTTTATCTGAAGTTGAGAACCACTACGTGGTTGCTGCTTTTTCTCACATCTTTAGTCTCCTTAAACATAATCGATAATGTCTTCCAAGGACTAGTTAGAGCTCTCATTGTCCTCAAATCTCAACCTACATTGGAACTGATCCAAGTCCCTAGGTTGTTTCCAATATGTATTCTGTAGTAATGAAATCTCCGTCTCGAATCACAACTTTACGAAATTTAAAGGCTGTTTGGTTCACTTATATATGTATATATATATATATATATATATAGTTTTTAATTTTATTTTCTATTTTAATAAAATATATAAACTT
>JANIIA010000002.1:4056315-4076578 GCA_027478495.1 Erythroxylum alaternifolium
TAATTATTATATAATTTTAAACCATATGAAACATAAATGAAAATATATCTAACGAAATCTTTTGTATGGATTATAACATAAGTAAAACTAATATAAAAAATAAATATTAAAATATATAAAAAATTCAAATAATATTATATAAATCTCAAAATAAACGTGAAGATGTGTTCATGGGTATTGTGAGAATTATGTGTAAAATATAGGGATAAAAGAGACTAAAAAATAGACTAATAATTGATCTGAAAAGTCTACCTGAAAAAGTGCTTTTATGAGAAGTTTCAAATTTGAGCTTCTTAAAAAGTTGTATTTTAACTGCCAAAAAAGCTATATTTACTAAAAGAGTGTTTTTTTTTTATTTTACAGCGAAACACTTATTTTTTTTAAAAAAAAACTTTTGAGTTGAAAAAAAGCGTTTATTCACCCTTCAAAAGCTTAACTAAACAGGCACTTAGTTGGTTTTATATATTCAGTAACATACTCCCTCAAGTAAAATCTCTTTGGGCTTGAAATTTGCACAGGCTCACTCTACCTTGTATTTAATAATAAGTAGGTGGTAGGACTTGAACTCACGACCACTTGATCACAGAAGTTTTGATACCATATTAAGTGATCATTTCACCGTAAAAGTTTAAATTATTGTGTAAGACTAATCTAATTAATTTTATATATTTACTATCATTGATTTTTTTTCATGTATAAAAGGGCTGCAAAAAGTTAGTTACAGGCAAGGAAAGGAAAAGCTTGGCAAAATTGGTGTTGGTTCTGTGGGAGGGTTAGGGTTAGCTTGATCATTCATGGGGTTGAGTGAATCTGCAAGAAATTGAGTGTAAGGGAGAAACTTGCAAAGATTCATAGGTATCATCATCACAGCTCTGATATGGCGAGTTGATACAACAGAATGTATAAAAAAGAGATTCTTGTCCTTGCCTATCCCAGGTTAAATTGCAAGATATGGGTGTTACATCCCCTGACCCTCAAGTTGGGGAACAAGATTTCACATGTTTCTATATAGAGTTTGATTTCATAATACCTTGTGTGAGTCTAACGCAACACATGGTACATAGTACACGAGGTTTCATTCTTATACGATTCAAGTGCTCCAAATATATACCGTTTCTTTTGTCTTTTGGTCCACACAAACACATCTCCCTCATACACGCATCCTACAAGTAAAATCACAAAACCGACACTAAACAAACAAAACAAGGAGCAGAACATGAGCAACAAAATATACATACGATGTAGCTTCTTAGTCAAAAGTGTAACACATTAGCTTTACTCAATTACTTGTTTTTAACTCATCGGAAGTTAGTGAGTTGGCTTCAAAGCGTGGGAATTTAAAGCTAACTAGTATGGTTTAAGTTAATTAAGACCGACTAAACTGACTGCTCTAATCTAATCAGCTCGAAAATGGAGGGTCCTCTACGTAGTTGTTGTTTGGTCTGCTTCTAAGCCAACGGTCGGATAGGGAAAAATCCAATGAATGGAGAGTTAGGTTGGGCAATGGAAACTTGGGTTTTGGATCTTTGCAATTGGATCAGCTTTTCTTTTTTGTTTTGTCTTCTCCTTCCATTTCCTTCCTTGAGAATAAAGCAGCAAAGACAGTTGCAGACACTGAAGTTTGCTTAACTTGGAGTCTACCAAATGGAAAGGGATGTGTGAAAATACACAAAATTAAGTTAACTTCCCAATCACCGGTGACTATACTCCTCTCCATGGTCATTCAACTGTTTGATGACAAACACTTCGTCAAGATTTTGATGTTTCTTTTATGTTTTTCAGGATTTGGTGTGTGGTTAGTGCTCGCTTGTTAGGCCACGAGAAAAGGGGAAATGATGAAACCATACTTTAAGCTAAGGCCCACTCCGAAAGGTTTGGCACGCTCCATTATGATAAGGTGAGAAGAACCTATCAGCCTCCTATAAACTCTTGTTATCTTAAATCGGTACATGAATCCCATGTAAAGATCGTCCTAATTATAATTAGTAGCCTCATATCATGTGGACTTTGAATGCTAATCCAGTATTGTTGTGAATAAAAACAAAGGAGAAGATACGGGTTTTGAATCCGATTAGGAAAATTATGAGCACTGTCATTGTTTCAATGGCACTGATTGAGCTAGCTCATCTAACTTAAAACGCATTTTTCTTTGGATACCATCCTAGCTATCCAACAACTGTAACAACCACCGATTGTTTCCTTTGGCGTGTTTAAGAAAACTGCAACAAATACAGGTAACTGTTCCTTGATACTCAAATGCTCGACGAAATGTCACAGACAAGAAAGTAAATTAGCATTAGAAAGGAAATTAGTATAAGATACGTGACTGGAAGACAATGGCAGGAGATGGGTCATTTTGATTTTACATGAAAAAGATGAATTGGTCTGTGTATGTTAAAAGTGATCGTTGACACATAGAATACACACCAAGGATGATGACGATGATGACGAACCTTAAAAAGCTAACAGAAGACGAAAGACCTGGAATTAATTAAACGCCAGAAAATCTGTAAGCAAACATGGGACCAGACCGCAAGGAGTTGCGAGTTCTGACCCGGTGAAGAGTGGGGGTCCACAGGAGGATTATACAGTCGCAAACAAGGCCATGTGAGAGTGTGAGACCACCAGCTGGCAATGTACATCTTGTGGGTCTCTTTTCCCTCTCCTCCCCTCTCTCTTTATGTTTCTTTTCTTCTTACTCAGACCCTTTCGGTCATGCCAATCTCTATTTCTCTTCATCCGTCACGGATGACAATACACTAATTCCCTCGTCAACAATCAACCATCTAATTCCACAAGTTTTGCCTTCTCATTGAGGACTTGCAAGATGGATTCTTTTTTCCGTTTTTCTGTGGAATAACAAGCCAAAGTAGTAAATTTCCTAAATGGGTCCCTAAATTCCAGACCAACAATGTAGAAACCAAGCACAAATATTGAATGCAAGAAAGAATTTGGGTACCGAAAGTTCAGTAGATATTAAAACATTATGTGGAGAGACAGACAGATACACACTTACACCACACGGATACAGATTACAGAACAGATACTCCTCGTGCCGTAAACTCCTCCGGAATCGTACAATTGACTGGACATCACGTGGCTGTGTGTGTGTCTGTGCTAGTTGCCCTCTTTCTCCTTTTCCAACATCCATTTCTTGGGAGGGACAATCATCAAACATAAACATCATAATACAGTCTTTTACAGTTGCCTCCCATATTCATCACATAAATAAAGTAAATAAAAGCAAATTGGTTTAGAAACAGGGAGATTATATATATACATATAGAAGTACATATACACATAACGATGATATGTATGTATGTATCAATATGTATGTATGTCGTTATTTACTCCATATGTGTGGTTGGAATGAAGGTATGTGAGAGGGAGGGAGGGGCAGAATGGGAAAGAGTGTCTTGAAAGTATTTTACCGAACAACACAACTGTCATGGGCTATGGCTGAAATTGCTGGTGGTGGTGGTCTGTTAAGGCATAGTAGTAAGTGGACAAGTAGTAGTAGAGACTAAGGAAAATGATAGTGCCAGTGGTTACTTGTTGCGGTTTAAGTCTCATCTCTCTATATCTCTCTACAGTATACTCCTTGCCGCTACAACTGTTGTACTTTCTGTAATTTCCCAACTGCCCCTTTCTCTTTTCTCTTATCAGTAACACCACATGCACGCAGTCTCTCCCTAAGGACAACAATCTTGTACACTGTCTGAGGAAAAGGAAATAAACCCAAGTCATACCTTCTCTTGGTCTATCTACTTCTACTTTACTGTTATTCTTGTTGCGGTTGCAATATCACTTTCTCGTCCTAAGTACTTCTTCAAGTTTTCAGACAACGAACACGGTTCTTTTTTGTCAGAGAAACAAACCGATCTTTTGGACACCATCTACTTATAACTCTCTTAATTTCATCTTGTAAATTTCTGTCTCTAAAGACTTGATTTTTTTCACCTTTCTTTATGGAGCCACCTCTATCTCCTGCTTCTACTGCTACCGTGCCTGTTTCTCCGAGTAGTCATAATGGTTCTACAGAGGATTGTTGTGTTAAAGTTGCAGTTCATGTCAGACCGCTCATCGCGGATGAGCGTGCTCAGGGATGTAAAGACTGTGTCACTGTTGTACCGGGGAAGCCTCAGGTACGCTTCCTCTAAAGAATGTGGGAATTACAATGTCGGTGTAACTTGTGGAAATTGGCTGGTTTATTCTGGTGCTTTCCATTGGATGGTTGCTGGTTGTCTAAAGTGACCGGTGTTTTTGGCTTTCTTTGTCATCAAAATGGAAGTTTTAGTCGGTCTGTGAGATCTAGATCTTCGGAAATAGTGACTAAGGATTTACGTTTACTTTGTCCAAAATGGGAAATCTAAGTCTAACGCTTGAATGTTTGACTTGGAAGAGTTTACTGCTACTGTCCCTCATTAGATCAGATGTCATTCATCGCCTGACATTTCCATAATTGATCGGCATGGTAAATTGAAAATTTTTATCATTATATCATTGGGAAATTTGATGGAGTTAAAGAAAAACTTGCATGATAATATGATAGGTTCGTTGAATAGACAAGGCTCTTATCTCATAGTTGTTGAGTGGACAAAGCTAAGCTTACTAACACGGTTCATTTCGTTGTTAAAAGATCATCATAGACTCCGTTGTAGGTGTGGAAATTCGTGGAATTTAGAAACTGGGATTGTTCCTTGTTAGGAAAACTTCTTGGAATATCTAAATAGTCTTTCATCGAAATTTACAGAAGTCTGTGAATTATTAACTAATCAGTTTAAGGAATTGAATTCTGAGATTAACTTAGTCTCCACCTTCTTCTTCTTCTTCTTCTTCTTCTTGTGTGTGTTTATGCATGCTTTTGTGGCTTTTGATTTTGGGGTGGTGGAGGTAGTAGGTTGCTCTGTTTAATTATTATAATCGAACAATATGATGGTCTGAGTCTCGCTTCATTGGGTGTATTTCTTCTATCCTTCTCAGTAATTTGCCATCGTTAGATGATAGTATGTTTTCCACAAAAAGCTCTTAACTTATCTCTGTTTTGTCAGATTCCAATGTCAGAATCGTCTAACAACTAACTTTCTTCAATTCAACGAATTATTTATGTTACTCTGGAAATGAAAGTAATTGCTTTGTTTGGAAGGATTAGTAAAACATATCGAGAAATGCATCTTTCAGGAAGCTTATTGTCCTATACTATTGGATTCCAAACGCATCTTCTATTGTTTATTTCGGTTGGCTGGTACACATCAGTTTCTAGTCCCTCTATTATGCAGTTTTAACCAAAGAGCTTCCACATCTAGAAGATGCCAAAAACAAGCAAATTAGTTTTTGTAACTAACAATCTAATATGACAAACTTTCTATTTTTTAATTTGTGAACTGTATATAATCTTGTCCTTTCATTCCTTTCATCATTGTTCATGTTGTCAAAGCATTACTATTTTTCATGTTTACCGAATATTTTCAGATCCCCTTTAAGACTTCTGTGTTTTCTGGGAACCATAGATACTTTGTCCCTGATATCCAGTTAAATGTCTTAGACTCTCGGTTGGCTATGATCATGGTGCAGGTACAGATAGGCACACATTCATTTACTTTTGATCATGTCTATGGTAGTACTGGTTCTCCACCATCTGCCATGTTTGAGGAATGTGTTGCCCCTCTAGTTGATGGCCTATTCCATGGATATAATGCCACTGTTCTGGCATATGGTCAGGTGAGAATTTATCTTCTATTTAAAATTTAGTCAAGAGGATCACTAATGCTTTGACATGTCCATTTTCCCTTATGTTTGCTTTTAATGGGTTTCAGACAGGTTCTGGTAAGACATATACAATGGGTACTGGCTTCAAAGATGGCTGCCAAACAGGGGTAGTACCTCTAGTTATGAATATGTTATTCAGCAAGATCGAAGCATTAAAGCATCAGACAGAATTCCAGCTGCATGTTTCTTTCATTGAGGTTTGTCAAATCATCTATTTGTCCTCCAGAACCCTAGTGCATTCATGTTATGATCACTTAATTCTGTGTCTGTATTGTTTCTCTGGGTGCCCCTTTGTGGCTTGTGTGTGTTTGTGAATAGATAATGACATGCTTGTAAATCTTACGAATCAGTTGAAAAATCTGCAGTACATAGTATATGTGGTTTACTAGATAACTTTTATACCAAGAAATTAGTTTCATGTCTCAACTATCTTTAGAATTTGTAAATCGAGCTTCTTTATTTTTTTTCCCCTTCATTTGAGTGTACATATTTGTCGGCTCCTAGTCCAGTTCTGAGACTATTGCTGAATTCTTATTATTTTCTCTTATAGTTTTGAGCAACATCTTCAAAATTCTGGAAAGAGATGGTTGTATTTCCTGGGAAATTATTGCTCTGAAATGCTTTATTGTCTATACGGTTATATCAAATGTATGTATCTCAGATTTGGGATCTATGCTACAAGCTTCTTAACTGAAAACCTTTTTATTTGAAAGATTCTTAAAGAAGAAGTTCGAGATTTGCTGGATTCCACTTCTGTGAACAAATCAGATGCTGCAAATGGCCAGACAGTCAAAGCAACTATCCTAGGCAAACCACCGATACAAATTCGTGAGTCATCAAATGGTGTGATAACATTGGCAGGATCTACCGAGGTCAGTGTCAGTACATTTAAGGAAATGGCTGCTTGCCTGGAACAAGGATCTTTGAGTAGGGCAACAGGGAGTACAAACATGAACAACCAGTCTAGGTGGGTCATGCATCTTGTTATTTGTATACCTTTGCATAGCATTTATATATTTAAATATACTGCATCTAAAGGTTCCTTACTGTTAGACATGGGGTATGGCAGTTATTTTCATATATTTGTTTCTGTAGTCGATCACATGCAATATTTACCATCACATTAGAGCAGATGCATAAGCCCAGTCCAGTTATCCCAGAAGATAACAGTCTTAATGGAAGTGCCAATGAAGAATATCTATGTGCAAAATTACATTTAGTTGACCTTGCTGGATCAGAGCGAGCCAAGAGAACAGGCTCTGATGGTTTGAGATTTAAAGAAGGTTGGTGGCACTGCCCCATATCATTGCCAATTGATTCACTTCGCTCTAAAATTGTAGTTTTTGAACTGTTTATTCATTTAACAGGAGTTCACATAAACAAGGGCCTTCTTGCACTTGGTAATGTTATTAGTGCACTTGGTGATGAAAAAAAGCGCAAAGAAGGGGTTCATGTTCCTTATCGTGATAGTAAACTTACTCGTCTTTTGCAGGTACAGTAGGCACATCTGAGAAACGTAGAATTGCATGTCTCTAGGGCCAAAAAAAGATGCTAAACAAAGGGACATTCTGAGTTTCATATCTGGAAAAACAACTTAAAAACTTGCCATTCTGCTATGAATCTCATGCTATCTATCCTCTTCTTGAGTAGTATTGGTCTAATCAAGTTACTTTGATCCCAGTTATTTAGATATTATCAAGTTTTCAACTAAAGATTGCCTTGCATCAATGAAAATGAAACTTAGCTGGCAATGTTAGGGTGTTGCCTGGTATAAAAAGTCACAAGGTATAACCTATATCCAGATGAACCTGCAACAGATGCTCGTGGATGCATTCTTCCAGTTTATCATTTGCATAACATTCGTCTTTATGCTTCTTCTCTGACCCATGCACATTTCTGTTTGCAGGATTCACTTGGTGGAAATAGCAGAACTGTTATGATAGGTATTTTGCTTGTTTGGTTATTCTGTTTAGCATAATAATAAGAAAAGCTACTCTTTAATTAGTCTGTTTCCTTTTGGGCCTTATCCCTTCTTTACCTTGGCAAATTCCACGTTTCTCTAATTTCATCTACATTGTCCCTTTCTTAGCTTGCATTAGTCCTGCTGATATCAATGCTGAGGAAACCCTCAACACACTAAAGTATGCAAATCGTGCTCGTAATATTAAAAATAAGCCTGTTGTAAGTTTCCTTTGGATAATAACATTTCCCATTTTGCTTCAACATGATTGAGGACATGATGCCATCATCAAGGTTTCGTGTATGAACTCTTTCTATTTATATCCTTGACAGGTCAACAGAGACCCAATGTCCAGTGAAATGCTAAAGATGCGCCAACAACTAGAGTATTTGCAAGCTGAACTTTGTGCCCGAGGAGGAGGAGTAGGATGCTCGCCAGACGAAGTTCAGGTACATACTTATGTGAATCATTTATTCAACTCAATAGGCCAATCTCAAGATTCTATTTAAGATGCCCCTATTTCTTCCCTTAAAAATCTCTCTCCAGAGTTAATCAATTTTGGACGAACTATACATGTAACAAGCTATTCTTGTAGGTTCTCAAGGAAAGGATTGCTTGGCTTGAAGCTGCTAATGAGGATCTTTGCCTTGAACTTCATGAATGCCGTAGTAGATGTACTACTGTTGAGCAACATGAAACAGATGCTCAAGTATGTCAACTATTACTGTGGAGATTCTTTTAGCTCAGTATTTTTCCACCTACGTTGATATATATGTGACTCTGCCATCAATGTCATATTGAATTGTTTCAAGTGCCTTTGAATCCAATTGTAAGCCTAAATTTACTTATTGGATGAAGTAAGTTAATCTAATATTTGATTATTCAGGATGGTAGTCCCTGTTCTGTGAAAAGTGATGGGCTCAAAAGGAGTCTGTGCAGTATCGAGTCATCAGATTATCAAATGGGCGAAACCATAGCAGGTAAAACTCCAGACTGAAAATGATTTCATTGTTAATTTCAGTTCTTACTTTTAATTCACTAGCTTTTTACAATTCATTATCTTGTCCTTGTGGTGCTCAAACCTTTTAAAGCAAAACCAGTGATGCTTAAGGTTTTAACAACTCTATTTGAAGTAATCTGGCCAGTTATAGCACAGTAGTAATACCAATTTTAACAGCAGATTCCAGAGAAATTGATGAAGAAGTGGCAAAAGAGTGGGAGCATACACTTCTGCAGAATACCATGGATAAAGAGTTGCATGAGTTGAATAGACGGTTGGAGGAGAAAGAGGTTAGAACTAAAATTTTTGTTTTCTTGGAATGAAAGGAACATATATTTCATGAACAAACACATTTAGCCAATATTTCTTGACCATAACACATAATAATTATTACATGGCCATTTTCAAAATGCAACAAAGAATATGCAACTAAAAACTTTTAAATTAAGTTCCCAAAGTTTCATTGAAGAAACCTTGGTAATATATCGACAATGGAAGCTCATAAGTTTTCTTCACTTTTTGCTCACGTTGCTGCCAGCTTAACTGCTTATTACGGAAAAATGTAGGAGTATTAGAATAAGAGAATGAATGTTGTCTGAGAAACTGTGGAGCTTTTAATAGATGCATAACTATCGTTAATCATTATTGTCCATGAGAGTGTGTCTTCAGTAATCTGCTTCCATGTTGCTTATAAGGATAACTAACAGTATTGATTATAATGATTTTTATGTCTGTCTGAGCAGTCAGAGATGAAACTTTTTGGAGGTATAGATACTGAAGCACTCAAGCAACACTTCAGCAAGAAAATTGTAGAGTTAGAGGATGAAAAAAGAGCTGCTCAGGTTAGATAACACTTTACTAACTTATCTTAGCTTCACTGAGAACAGGAAGTTTATTCATTCACCTAATTTGTTGCTGCAGCAAGAAAGGGATCGATTATTAGCTGAAATTGAGAACCTTTCATCTAGCTCTGATGGACAGGCACAAAAGTTGCAAGATATTCATTCCCAGAAATTAAAATCGCTGGAAGCACAGGTGAATAAGCACCTACATAATGCTTCTCTTTTTCTTGGGGTAGGACTTTCATTGTTACCATTCTTCATGTGTTTCAGATTCTGGAGCTTAAGAAGAAACAAGAGAATCAGGTACAGCTCTTGAAGCAAAAACAAAAAAGTGATGAAGCAGCCAAGCGGTTGCAAGATGAAATTCAGTCTATAAAATCCCAAAAGGTGAAATATCTGGCACTATTGCTGCAGTTGCATTGTGTTTTTCCTCTGTGTGATCATTGTGTAAGTTCCTCCTTTTCTCTTTTCCTTTCTTCCCCACCCATTGGGTAGGTTCAATTGCTACATAGAATTAAACAAGAGGCAGAGCAATTTCGACAGTGGAAAGCTTCCCGGGAAAAGGAACTTTTACAGGTGCTTTTCCTTTTTCATTTTAGTTTATTTCATCTTGATCTTGTCTATTTAATGTGTAGAAGCTTTTTTCACAAGTGTTGCAATATGCTTTTGGGGATTTTGCATCTCACAACCTTTAAGCATAATGTTTTGGCACTTATATCTTCGCACTTGTTGTAAATATCAATCACATTCGTGTTGCAGTTACGAAAAGAAGGAAGAAGAAATGAATACGAAAGGCATAAATTGCAAGCTTTAAACCAGCGTCAGAAACTGGTGAGCTTAACTTTCTAACTTGCATACTTTTTCAGTTTGTACAAATCACAAAGTATCCAGTCTCTAGTGGGAAAACATGTACACAGACAATACACTTATGTTCTGGTGTTTTGAAATGTACTCTTTTCTATGAAACAATATAACTATGGTAATACACTTAAGTTTGATCTTCAACAATGCAGTAGTTATTCTTGTGATATCACTATTCTCTTTTGAAGTTATCGACTTATCTTGCTCATAACATTCTTCTTTACTTCAGGTTCTTCAGAGAAAGACAGAGGAGGCTGCAATGGCCACCAAGAGGCTAAAAGAGCTGCTTGAAGCACGTAAATCTTCTGTGCGTGATAACTCAGGTAGATTTCATGCATATATATTTGCCATAGGTTCCAATCTACGGATGCTCTGTCCTAGTAAATGTATGTCTCATCATATGAAGGGCACATTACATTCAACAATAAAATCATTTAAGTCTATTCTTTCTATGGTTAATTCTTGAGTGCCATATCAGGAGAGAGCTGATCGCTTATTTATTTTCCTTTTATAAACCAAATTACTGACGGTGTACAATCTTCCAGCTTTGAGCAATGGAGGAACAAATGGACAGGTACTTGTCTTGGATAATCCTCTGAATTGGTGCAATTTTGATTATCATTATACTACAGCTTATGTTCATTCCAGTTGCGTGTGCAGACCAATGAGAAGGCCTTACAGCGGTGGCTTGATCATGAGCTAGAAGTTATGGTGAATGTACATGAAGTTCGCTTTGAGTATGAGAAGCAAAGCCAAGTGTATGTATTTAATTTTAGCACTCAAGTGGTCATATAGTATACTGGGTATTGTGTTAGCTGATGCCGAGCTTTATAGGAGAGCTGCACTGGCAGAAGAACTGGCCATGTTGAAGCAGGTGGATGAGTTTGCTTCAAAGGGGCTAAGTCCTCCAAGAGGGAAAAATGGATTTGCTAGGTATGAGTTCCACAAAAGCCATTTAACTTTTAGCAGTTCTCATTATTTCCTGTGTGTTCCAAAATCAATAAAATAAATTTATCAACTCAATCGAATAGCAATACCTGAATTCAGTGTTGTGATATCAGAAGTTGTCTCTTTTACCATCAGGGCTTCTTCCATGTCACCAAATGCCAGAATGGCGAGAATATCTTCGCTAGAGAGCATGCTAGTCATATCATCCAATTCACTTGTATCAATGGCTTCCCAACTTTCAGAGGCAGAAGAGAGGGAGCGTGCCTTCACTAATCGTGGTCGTTGGAGTCAGCTGCGTTCAATGGGAGATGCAAAAAACTTGCTTCAGTATATGTTTAATTCTCTTGGAGATGCAAGGTGCCAATTGTGGGAGAAGGAATTGGAAATCAAAGAGATGAAAGAACAATTTAAAGAACTTGTAACTCTGATGCGGCAGAGTGAAGTTCGGAGGAAAGAAGTAGAGAAGGATCTACAATTGAGAGAGCAAGCTGTTTCAATTGCTTTGGCAACATCTGTATGATCTCTTTTCCCTGCTGTTCTTCTCATGCATCATGTAAAAGTTGTACACTTTGTTATTGCAACTACAAGTGCATGCTCTGGATCTGAATTGTGCTTCTCCGGTGTGCACTATTATGCTTTCTATTACCCATAAGAAGAATTATGATTGCACTGCATGTTCATTGCTGATTTTTTTCATGGTTTCAGTTAGTTTTCTTTTATATATGCACACGCTAATTCACCATCATTTTCTTCTGAAACTATACCAATTTTTCTCAGGCTGACCAGGAGCATGCTAGTTTCCACAGTACACCGAAACACATAGCTGATGATATGAATGGTCCTTTATCTCCAATTCCTGTGCCGGCACAGAAGCAGCTAAAATATACACCAGGGATTGCTAATGGTTCTGTCAGAGCATCAGCAGCATTTATAGATCAATCAAGAAAGGTTTGTTTCCTTACCTTTCTTTTGCAATGGTATTAGATCTGCATTAAGTATTCATCAACAAATTGAATTCATTGTTGTTGCAGATGGTACCCCTTGGTCAGTTGCCAACGAGAAAACTAACAGGTGCAGGACAAGGAGGGAAGCTGTGGAGATGGAAGAGAAGTCATCACCAGTGGCTTTTGCAATTCAAATGGAAGTGGCAAAAACCATGGAGACTGTCAGAACTGATTAGGCAGAGTGAGGAAACAATCATTAGAACAAAGCCTCGTCCACATTCCCTGAGGCGTATGGTCTGATGTTCTGCAGTCAGCAGATAAATACATCCTCAGGACTCATTTTTGGCCTACAAGTACAATCCCAGCCTGCTACATGGAGCACACGTAGATCTATATATAGGCAAGTTAATTGCCACTTTTTACTTTACCAGAGTACAGAATGCATCTAATAAGGAATCTCATCTGAAACCTTTTTTAACTGTCTGCTATTTCACTTGAAAAAAGCTTATAACCACGGAAATAAATTTCTTCTCAGGAACAACAGGTCAAATAAATGAATTTATTGAATAAAGTCGGCGCTAGATCAAAGATTTATAAGTGAATAAAGCCAACTTGTAAAAGTTTGACAGAAACGATCCAATTTGATGTCTTTATCTAATCCTGATGCAGGTGCTGAAGATTGCTGCTGATGAGTTACATGTTGCATGAGATGGTTCTGAAAGCTTTAGATTCTTCATCTTCGAAATTTGGCCACAATGGCTACACTGGGAGCATCTTGTAAAGCAAGATGACGACGTCAAATGTTCGGAAAGGGTAATCGAGAAGACACCTGAGAACCCTAGATGGCATTAGCTGGGACGTAGTGGCTTTTTTCACTTCATGTGTCTTCAATGTTTGGTACATATTGTTCAATAACAACAATCTGGGAAAAATCTTCTCACAAATTTATAAAAAAAGGGTCCTAATCTGATTTTTCTGTTGTGACTCCTCTATTTACATTTAAGTTTCTTGGTTAATAGTGTCTCTAGTGTGTTCTTAGAAAACCACACTTGTGAGAGAAATTTGTAAACGTACCGTCTTTTTTCTGTAATCAAGTCTTTGTGAGGTCTTTGTATACATCTGTAATCTGTTACAAAAGTCAGTACAGCAATTGAATGTTTATACTATAGAGAATATCTCGTGTTCTGACAATTGTCTCTCTACTTTCTGCCAAGGCTTAATTAATTGTATAAATTGATGATCTCTCTTTCTGAATGCATGACTAGCAATTCTAGATGCAAAAAAGCGTTAAAAACCTGCTTGTACCAGCAGGAAAACAAGACAACACAAACGAAAAACCAGCGTCGTGTGTAATTGGATTCCGATGACTGATGCCTTTTATGCCTCTGTTGTTTTAAGTTTACAACTTTGATTACATTCTGCGGAAACAATCCACCATGGATAAGAAAGCTTTCATAGCTTTCCTTTTCAAAGTTGGAATGCAAAGACCTCTGTGTCAAAGTCATTTGGTCATAAAACCAGTAAAAACATGAAAGTCAGAGCCACATTTCTTAGGAAGGAACGGCATATTTTCACACAAAAACTACATTGCGGTTTTAACGGAAATTCCTGGATGATGGAATCAAATGATTACAACAAGGCAAACATTGAGTACTTGGTCATATAAGAGTACAGGTCTTTGCTATCACCTCTAACTTTCTGACTACCTCAAGGTCCCCTTAAAATCATAAGATCAGGGATTTGACAGTTTCATTGGTTGTGCTGTATTTGACATATATCTACTACGAAACATCCATGAATCAAGAAATTTACCGCACAGTGAGGATCACTGAAAAAGGATGGTCAACTTCTGAAAAGCAAGATGGTATGTTCATGGACTTCAGATTTTGCTACACCAGTATGCATAGTGCTCATCTTTACGATGGTTACTGACAAGACCGCCACATTGTAAACAGATAAAGCTGCTCCCATCAGAGAAGGCATCTAAAACAATTTGCATCCTGCCTGATTCTGCCAGTATGGAGTTCCCATTGACATCAACGTGAACTGCTGATCCTCCAACGTTTAATGTCGGTTGCTCAGGATTCAAAGATTGCGCATCAGCTATTGCACATTCAGCAAACAAAGACGCAAGTTGATCCATAGCAATACTATCCCGAAGTCTGTTCATGTACAGCTCTTGTGCACGGCTCAAGGATTGGCGTACCGCTGCTTCCCCACCGTGTGTCCGCACTGCCATTACAACCTGTTCCCATTGTAGGAAAAAGGGTAAGCATTAATCAAGAGAATGCTCCTTCATGACTGCCTTGCAAAATGTCTATCTCATTCCAATCCAAAGCATGGAACTTTCTCACCATTCTCAAACACAAAGACAATTGACAAGATAGGTACTGGAATTTGATGCACCGTAAAAAGAACTGCAGTAGGCAAGCCTATCAAAAAGACTTGATCTAAAAACGTTTACAGATACTATCATCTTAATTTCTTGGAATTTAACTAGAAAATATCCAATCTTTATACAGGAATGCAAGAAAAGAAGCACTCAATTATTAATGAATTCCAAAAGACTTGCCCATGAAACAGAAATTTATATAGTAGCACCAGTAGAAAACAAGATGGGCACATACTAGAGATTTTACGAAAATTGGATCCAAAACAGCAAAGCATATTAATCAAATGGGCATCTTTAGCAAAATGCACATGATGTAAAGCGAAGTTAACGTTGATGAATAATTGAACCAAATGCTTGAAGAAAGAAAAAGAAAAGAAAAGAATCAATCAGAAAGTAAGAAAAAGTAGAAAATATTTGATGGTAGTGACCGCTCGAAGAGCCTGAGAAGGTTTTCCTTCGTTGATGAGCAGTCGAGCATTTGTAAGCAACTCTCTAACTGCATCGTTTGGGTTGGCGACGACGGCCTCCATCTCCGTGTCCACTGAGTCTGTCATTTGGACAAAGATCCTAGCTTTCTTTTTTTTTTTTTCAATCAAACAGAAAATCCAAGAAAAATCTCAGTGAACTTTGATAATGAACTGAAGGGTGCAGAGGTTCTAGCAAATTCGCAAGAAAAGAGCAAATCTTTCTTTCTCAATCAACCATCAATAACCGTAAACGGGCTTGTTCTTATTTATATCTGGTTTTTTCTACTAGCCTTTTATTATTTGGATCAAATAGGCCTAACTGCCAAGACCCTATAACAAAAGCAAGTCCATTTAAAATTTTGATTACGGTCTGTTTGATTTTTTTTTCGATTTTTAATTTTTAATTTTTATTCTTAAAAGTAATAAAAAGTTTTTTTATTTACTTTTTTAA
Source organism: Erythroxylum alaternifolium (assembly GCA_027478495.1). Taxonomy (NCBI): domain Eukaryota; kingdom Viridiplantae; phylum Streptophyta; class Magnoliopsida; order Malpighiales; family Erythroxylaceae; genus Erythroxylum; species Erythroxylum alaternifolium. The sequence goes on from JANIIA010000002.1 coordinate 4,071,950, forward strand.
TTTTCTTAATTTCTGACAATTATAGAAATTAATTTTATTTTTATTTATTTTCAATTAAATATATATTATTTAATTATTATTAATTTATTTAATACCTATTATTAACCAAATTTTAAATTTTTAATAAATAAAATATTTTTAAATTTGGCAATTATGTAACAAATATCTTTTAATGTTAAAGTACTTTAAAATACATAAATTTGAAAAAAAATAGTTTTAATAATTAAAATATATTAATAAATAACTTTATAACAAATAGTAATAATAATAATAATTATTATTATTATTATTATTATTTAATTAAATATTATATTTAAGTTAGGCAGGTTATAAATTGTCAATTTCAACATTAATTACTACATTAATGTTGTGATTAGATAACAGAATACAAAACTCAATTTCACAACGAAAAGATATGTCACAAGATGTTCCATATCTTGTAATTTACTGTCGTTTTACCCTCCGTATGAAATTGATGTACCGTACGTGATGGCTACGACAAACCACCGCGAGGGTCCAGTTCAGCGTCCTCCATTAATACGGTCTCTTTAATCTCCTGCAACACCTTTAGTACTTGCCACATAGTGGGCCTTTGCTCAGTTGAGGTCAAGCTACAAGTTATGGCTACCTCAAGAAGCATTTCCAGTCTGTTTTCTTGTACACCGTCATCTAATTCCCTACAGGACTTGATGCATTTCATAATCTCATATGGCACTATAACTGGTGGGAGCTCCGACGGAAGCTTGCCAGTTAAAAGCTCTAACAACAGAATCCCATATGAATAAACGTCGGATTTTGCGGTTGCTTGGTGATTGTGTTTATCCCGAGTTTCTGGAGCTTTGTATGCTGCGTTATCCGGGTCATCGTCAGGTGTTGAGTTGGCAAGAACGGTAAGGCAATAGTCGGCGACGCAAGCCTCAAAATCTGGGCCGAGAAGGACATTTGTTGACTTGAGATTGCCGTGAACAAGCCTCCATGCTTGGTGGATATAGGAGAGTCCTTGCGCCACGTCCTCTGCTATTTTCAGGCACGAGGTCCAGTGCAGTGGCTTTGCTCTCGTCGATTTTGAACCTGCACATATGAACATTTTCACGTTGACCGTTTGATTATTCCCATCTACCAAATCTACTGCCTCCAAACTATTCCCAGCAGGTATAATTTCACACGAACAGCATTGAAGTCAGAAAGAGGAAAAGAAAAACTCAAAACTGGCGCCATAAAACAGAACAAATTGAAAGCTTTTAAATTAAGAAGAATTTCGATTGCATTATGCAATTTAAAACCCATGGACATGGAAGAAAGCTTACCGTGAATCAAAGAGAAGAGACTGCCATTGGGCTGGTAATCATATATGAGAAGCCTCTCTTCTCCGTTTTGGAAATAAGCCCTGAGTGGAACCAAATTGGGATGTCGAAGTCCGCCCACTGACTCCATATGCCCCTCAAACACACCTCTGGCAGTGCCCACCAACTTACTCGAGTCCAGCCTTTTGACGCTAACTATCAGACGATTGTCCAACACAGCCTTGTAGGTGGTTCCTGTGGTACCTCTACCTAGCAACTCAGCTGAACCTCTCATTAGCTGATCTAATGTGTAAAGCTGAGTCTCCCCTGCGCAAAACAAAAGATTCCCACTTTTGCTCACCTGCATTCCTTGCACTCTTTTCACTCTCTCCTCCAATTCATTCTCTTGCTGATCTATTCGCACCACTGCCACTGCTTCAGGAGTTGCCACAGATTCTGATGCACTTATGCAAAACAAAAGATTCCCACATTTGCTCACATGCATTCCTTGCACTCTTTTCACTTTCTCCTCCAATTCATTCTCTTGCTGATCTATTCGCATCACTGCCACTGTTTCAGGAGTTGTCACAGATTCTGATGCACTTATGCCCTTTGAATACTTCTGCTGGTTCCTTATCTTTTTTATAGCTATTACAAAGCAGAGGAGTGAACCAGCGAGAACGAACAATGCTGATGAGAACCCAATAGTAACTGCTGCTGTTCTCTTATGCTTAGTTTTTGGACTCTGCTCATCGAAGTCAACACCGTGCAAGTTTTCGCTTTGGTCAATTGCAATCACCGGAGGGGGCGCTACTGCTGTCGTCGACGCTAATGGACCGAAGAATGGTGAGCTGGGTCGGCATTCTTTGTCTATAATCTTTCCACAAAGACTAGGGTTTGACAGAAACGAGGACAGTCCAAAACGAAGTAACGTGGGTGTCACTGGAATTGCACCGGTGAGGTTGTTAAAAGAAACGTTGAAGGTCTGGAGCGAAGATTGGTTTAACGGTGGAATACTCCCATTGAAATTGTTCCACTCGAGATGCAGATAGTATAAGCGTTCCAAAGATATTAACTTGGCGGGTATAGCTCCCGTTAGATTGTTGTACGACAAATCCAAAGTACGGAGCCTGTGAAGTGAAAAAATTGAATGTGGGAAAGAACCTGTGAATGAATTGTGATCCAAAAATAGGGACTTGAGGTTGATGAGTTTGGACAAATCAGGAATCGGCCCAGTGAGCGAGTTGCTTTGAAGACTGAGAACTCGCAGTTGGTCTAGGCGAGACAAAGTGTCGGGAGCGAAGACACCGCCGAGATCTAGTCCTTGGACAACGAGTCGCACCACCTTCCTCTGGGAGCATTGGACTCCTTGCCATTGACAAAAGTTGAAGCTTGTGTTATGAGTGTAGGGAAGAATGTCTTTCAAATCAGCTTTTGATTTGAAGGAGAGAAGTGCAGCAGCATCAGACAGTTGCAGTAAGTTCACCGACGAAGCATCGGTGGCAAGTGTGCATAAATACAGCACAAGACAAGCTTTTGATAAGAGAACAAGGAACATAGCTTACGTTCGAACTGAAGCTAACTATTTCTTGACTCTGTTTCTTCTTGTATTTGCCTGATTGATTCAAAACCAAAAGCGTAATTGGTCCATTACATTCCCCACAGGGCCGAGAGTTGATAGAAAAAAGAGCTTGTCTAGACTAGGTCCTGTGAGAGAGTGAGGAAGAGCAAGCAGCTGCAGACAAAGTTTGTAGGAACAGCGGAGAACTGCAAGCTCAGAGTCACGTGAAGTTAAAGGAAGCGAGGAAAAGAGGTCCTGTCATGTTAAATGTGCAGGAGTTCCGGTTAATGTTCTTTAACATTTAGTAGTTTGAATTGGACCTGTTAGCTCAACCCATGAGCGCCCATTTCTTAAGTTTAGTAAACTTTTTTCTTTTGCCATTTTGGACGGTGCCATGTGAATTTACAGTAAGCTATTTCTAGTATATGATTCTAGATCGAGGAAGCTGTTGAAATTCGTTCTTCTATTCTACTGAAGCAGCTACTTGATTACTACTCACGGATCACCATTAAAACCCATACTCTACCAGATTTTGGATCGTTGGAGAAAGGGACCTTACGATCATCAAAATCTTGGAGGCCCATCCCTGGGACCAAAGGATTTGATGTTCGTGTTAAATGATTCAACGAGTAAGAAAATTGTCAATTCGTGCGCTTCCCATACCAAAGCCTGGTAAATTTTATCCTGTATTCTTCATGTTTACTACAGCATGAGAATTTCAGTAACTGTGTGAATTCGTTTACATGTCCCTGTCAAATGAACCATCAGAGTTTTTCTGATTGGAAAGTAGAGATGAAGAATTGTTTGCTACTCTTGCTATTCTATCTTTTAAAGTCCATTTTGTTTTCATATTTGAGAATGACCTTGTATTCTTCATATCTCCATAATTCCATGTCAGGTGGTGCAGAAACGACAAATGATTATCCTTCTCATGACGTAATAAGTGCTCCTGATGCCAACGAATCGATCATCAAGGAAGAGCGTTGTATTCCAATGATCACAGTCATAATATGCCCGTAAGTAGTAATAATAGCATATCTTGTGAATTATGACTGGAAGTCAGATCCTGGCCTTTCAGGCTTCTCAGTGAACATTAACTTTAAATTTCCTAGGCCCAATTTGCATATTTCTTGGTTGAGCCTGAAGCAGTCGGGTCCGCTATGGCCCACGGCGTCGAATTTAAGGCAATTGCGACAAATGTGAAATGTCATCTACCCCAAAAGCACCCTAATATTTTTTTATAGAAGATATTGTGTTTTTTTATTTATTAATTTATTAAATAACTTTTAAGATAATAACATAATTATATCGATATAAAATAAATTAAAAAATTAAAAGGGTAATTTCTAGGTTGTACTCCATTAAGGGGCATCTACCAAGTATAGCAGTTGAAGCTCCCATTAACAATATCAAAAGGTGAAAATTAAGAACAGTTAAATAAGTTTAGTTTAGTGACAAAACAGTTAAATAAGTTTAGTTTAATGACAAATGTTTATTTGTCACTAAACATTAATAATAAATAAGTTTAAGGGACGATTAGTTCACATAAGATAATGGTAATAAAAATGAGAATGAATATAGTGAGGAATAGAAATGGATATTATCATTATAATTATAATAATTAGTTAAGGGGAAGAAATAATTACCACTACTATTGGCAGTAGTTGGTTTATAAAAAATATTTTTTAAAAAATTTATTATATTTTAATTGATTAATTAATAATATTGTCATTAGTTAATTAAAATATTTTAATGAATGAATAAATTATATTTTATTAATAATAA
>JANIIA010000002.1:4107103-4135679 GCA_027478495.1 Erythroxylum alaternifolium
AAACACACGATCAAATGGGTTTGAGCCACGTGTCCCTTTTCTTAAAAACATTGACCGCCTGTTTTAAAGTGGGGCCCCGTAGCAGTTCAAGAAGAGAGTTGGAGGCCGTGTAGAAATGATGAAAGATAAAGAGTGATGAGGTCAAAAGCTTGTAAAATGAGCCGTTGGATTCATGACTTGGTAACTAAAATCGGAGAGTGAGATTAAAGACAGACAAAGGTTTGTTGGAGACAGTGAGGTAGAGTTGACCTTTAACAGCTTTTAATGCAAAAAAACAAAACGAACCAAAGTCATATGTTCGTTTACTTAGAGCAAAGGAAAAAAATAAAAAAGAGTTGTGGTGGGCGGGGCCCACATGGGTTCGTCTTTAACCGGACACCGGAAGCTGCGTCAAAGTCTCAACCCTCAAGTCACATGGGATTCTTCCTTCATCCACAAACCACTTGCTTCCTTCCCTCCCACCTCTTCTTCTTCTTCCTCTTTACTCTTCTTTTGTTGGTTTTAGCTACTTTTCGAAATTTGTGATCAGATGCTCTTTGGTCCACAACATGACAAGAGCACGCCCTAACAGGATCTGTTCACGAGCCGTTCATTCCTCCAAGTTTCAAAACATTTAGATGCCTTCTACTTTCGGATGTATATGGATTAGGAACTAGGCCCCACAACGGATGCTTTCTACAAGGAGTGGACTTTTGAGAACCTGAAGTATTATACTCTTAAGAAAGCATTTGTTAACTAAAAGTAAAACTAGGGTTAGAAGTAGTTTAGTGGTACTAGCGTGACCGCCTTACACAAACCACCTTCAAGAAACTAAACGATAAACCGTTCGGACAGATTCGCATAATAAAAACGACATGACACAGCGTTGCCCACACAACTTTTATCTGTGATAGATTGCGCTACCGTAATAGTCCAAAACAAACTCTGACCAAAACATCCTGGAGAAAATTTTTACATGGTTGGAGTGTAGGCTAGAGATAAAACTCATTTCTAGCTTCAAATCGTTATACCTACCAGACGTTTCACATTGAGACAGAATCCGTTTCGTAGACTTCTTATGCCGGTTGCAAATGTTCTCGAGCAACTTGTTCATGGCTGCTCGTCTTTTGTTCCCATTCCTAAAATCTCCTAAGAGTAAGGTTTTGGCAGAAGAAAGAGCCCGCATGGACTAAAACAAAGGCAAAAGACCACAGATACGGCTACTTTAAGAACCTGAAAGAACGCTCGTGCTTCTATTTTAACAATTTGGGAGCTAAATGAATGAAGAAAGGGCGAGAGTTACCTGAACTGCTCTGGATCAAGGTAGTACCTCATCGAGGACACTGACGTTAACTTTACTCGGAGTGGAGGGAAGCACTAATAACGAAGCAGGCGTTGGAGCTTGGAAGTGAAAGTTGATATGCAAGTAGAGGATGACCTTTGAATGGGAACACGTGTAATCCAACGGAGAATGTGCTGAAATGAAGGGAAGAGTAAGGATTACTATGTAGTGATAATAATTTATGAATCAGACTGGGATTTGCTGCCAACTGAATGCTTCCCTCCTTAAAAACCAATGCCCGAAACGATTGAAATTACAATCATAATCAGATCTAGGAATTCCACACAACATTTATTTTTTCTATTTGTTCAGTTATTCATTTACTTACCATAAAGCAATGAAATTGCACTCATGGTAAATGGATTTGGCAGAGATTTGGGTTTCAACTACGTGTATCCTCGGAAGGGCCACCATATCTAGGAGTGGACCTAGTGCCATATAATTATTTATTTCTTCCAAATAATACTGATGAATGCCAAACCAGTAAAGGGTTGTTTTGAAAAAAATTAAATAATAATATTTTGTCATCTAGTGACAATAAATTGCATAGAATGGAGACCCTTGACTATATAAGTTTAACTTCTTCTATAACGGGTTTAAATTTGTTAATGGGAGTAAAGCTATTAATTTTCATTTTTTACTTCCTTTGAAGTATAATATTGTAATTTAAAAATTGAAAAACTAAAAATATGTTTTAAACTTTGACGTTTACGACATAATATAAAACAAATCTTATCGATTGAAAGAGTTTAAATTGAATCCAATATTTTTAAAACAAACCCTAAATTGATAGAAAATTTAATGAATTAATTTCTCGTCAGTTAAATGCAAGGTCAATACTCGCGTATCAATATTTTCTATTTTTAAATAAAAAAAGGGTCATACTAGTCATATGGTCAATAAAACTTATTATCTAAAATATATAAATAGGGATCTCATTATAACGTGACAAGTGAGACCTACTATTTGAAATATATGAACATTGGTCTCACTATCGTATGACTATAAGACTCACTTTTTATTAATTTAAAAAATTAACTATGTGACAGTAGAATATACGTTCTATTTAAAATATATGTGTCAGACAAAACATTTAACTAATACAGATTTAACGTCCTGTTTATTTATGATATAGTTAAAATATTTTTAAAATATTAAAATCAAATTTGAATATTTGCTTTAGGTCATATTTTGTTGTAAATATGGACTCTTGGCCAATTTTGAAAACAATTTCAACAATTTTGTTATCAAAATTTCACTAAAATCATCATTCACATGTTTTGAGTTATCCGACAGTTCAATGATTCTAAAGCATACAATACACATGTCAATAACGCAATTTGGTACAAAACAGCCTATTGTATCACAGTTTGATAAAGAGCAATCATAAATTACATTTCAATTCATAACTCTCGCTGTATGGTAACGCGCGGCTGGTGGCGAGGTTCACTGGTTCTGGACAAGAACAGAGATGTATGGTTAATGTTTCTCAGATGCAGGAAGAAAACAAAACGATAATATTGTCAACAAAAAAAAAAAAGGAGTCATTATTTCATATTTATTATGATACATAACAATTTTATTTTTATAAAACAATTTTTTTAATAAAAACCACGCCCGGCTCATAAACAGACAGTGTGGACTGGGTCTGTCACATATATGGTTTGACCTGGAAGCTGGTATCAGGTAAGCCTGTTAAGAAGCACTTAAAAACAGTTACTAGGCCCATGTTAGTTTTTGAAGTATATTTTATTTTATGCTGTTTAAATTGAAGATACCAAACCACAAGTTGTTGATTGAAACACATTATCTGAATATTTTATTAGATATAATAAAGAAAATCCCAAGAAATCACTGTAAGAATGAAGTTATCCAAACTGTGTTTCGTTTGGCTTCTTGTCATTTGAGTTTTTAAATTTTAAATTTATTATTATATATCTCAGCTGTGTTTATAAGATTGTAAAATATCTATTAAAGTATTATCGCAGAAATCGACCTAACACAGAGCGACCATTATTCAATTAAATGTTGTTTTCTTAAATGTCATCACCGCATTTATTATGGAGTTCAAAGATTCAAATCTGAATCTATCGACTGGCCGTGGCCCACACGGGAGTGTCGTTTCAGGTTTTAGAACTACTTCTTTTGTCGTTTTCTTCTTTCATCTCTTTGTTTGCTACCTATTAAATTTTATTTTTTTTAAGTACAAGAAAATTCTATATAGAAACTCATCGAGCGACGGATCGTATGTAATGGAGGGTTTAACAGGCAACACCTTTAATGAAAGGATCCGATGAGCAATACTCTCGGTAGAAACTTAAGTTCCTTGCCCACTTTTGTATAAAGTGATTAAAATTGTTAAATTATTAAGAAAAACTTTAGTGGTGTTGATAATTAATTAATATTATAAAATTAATAATAATAATTAATATTATTATATGACGTATGAGAATATTTATGGAAAAAACGACACCGAATTACCGGTCTCAATCTTTGACTCTTCCAAGCCAACGGCGCTTCATGTCCGATGACGTGGAAGCTCCTAATTCGCAAGTCACCCCACGCCAGCCACTCTTCTCTTTCAAGTAAGCGTGATCAATTTGTCGATCTACACTGTACAGTGTTGTCGCTGCTCTGTCTTTCTGGACCAGTCAAATTCCATCCATATGGTTTCAAGCTGCTCTAGTCTCTTTTACTTTTAGTAAGACAGATTATCGTCAATAGTTCTATAAATTTCGATACCCCTTCACGTTACTTCCGTTCACTAATCCAGTACATCTCTCGGTAACTCTCTCAAGATGGGGTTGTCTACATCATCATCAAAAGCCATGCTCCTCCTCTTTTTCTTCGTTTCTACTGCTTTGTCATCGGCTTTGGACATGTCCATCATATCTTACGATGAAGGACATGATACTATGTCAAGCTGGAGGACTGATGACGAGGTTATGAACATCTACGAGGAGTGGTTAGCCAAGCATGGGAAAGCCTACAACGGGTTGGTTGAGAAGGAAAGGAGGTTTCAGATTTTTAAGGACAACCTTAGGTTTATCGATGAGCATAATTCCCAGAACTGGAGTTACAGGGTTGGGTTGAACCGGTTCGCCGATATAACGAATGAGGAATATCGGTTTACGTATTTAGGTGCCCGACTTGAAAGAAAGAATAGGTTGTCTAAGCCGAGCGATCGTTACTCTCCACGTGTTGGCGAGTCCTTGCCAGATTCTGTGGATTGGAGGAAGGAGGGAGCCGTAGTCGAGGTCAAGGACCAAGGGGATTGTGGTGAGCTATTGTTAACTAATTTACTTTTATCTAATTCCTTGGTAGGGTAGTAAAGTTTTTATGTTCTTTTGCTCATGGTTATTGGTTTCTGCTCTGCTTGCGTGAAATGATGTTCCAGTCCAGAGAAAATAAAATTCTAAATCAGCAAACTAAGATGAAAACAGTGAGAGCTAGTCGGGTAACTTTGACATGGTTTTAAGTGTTTATCATTTGATGGCCTCTTACAGACCAGTTCTTTGGTTGCTTAAAGCATGTTGACTTTTTGGACAATTGGACCTTCAGAACGTCAACATGTGGGAGTTCCACAGACCTGGGGAGTTTCCAGATTTTCCCAGAAAAAGGGAAATGTGGAGCTTAAATGGTAGATGATAACATGGGGAAGTGCACAAAATCGTTTATCTGATAGGCTTTTGGGCGTAGTGACCCAAAATCTATTTTGAGCCGTGATAAGTGCGTCTGGAAATTTTCACGCATGGGATACAAGATTTCCTACTTGTCTATCTTCTGTATCAGAGTATCTAATAGAGTATGAAGGGTTAACATAAGCCATTGTTTTGAAACTTTAGCTAACTCTAGAGTATCTGGGCATTCTCAACCATTGCTGCTGTGGAAGGAATAAACAAGCTTGTCACTGGTGACCTGATCTCCTTGTCTGAGCAAGAATTGGTGGATTGTGATACTTCTTATAACGAAGGATGCAATGGTGGACTTATGGACTACGCATTCGAGTTCATTATTAATAATGGTGGTATTGATTCGGAAGAAGATTATCCTTATAATGCTCGTAATGGCATATGCGACACTTATAGGGTCAGACTCCGTTCTAACATCTCCACTCCAAAATTATAGACATCAAGACGTTGTTCGACAAGATTTCTGACATTAACCATGTTTTAAATTTACAGAAAAATGCTAGAGTCGTTACTATTGACGGTTATGAAGATGTTCCTGTCAATCACGAGAAAGCATTGCAAAAAGCAGTTGCTAACCAGCCTGTGAGTGTTGCTATTGAAGGAGGAGGGTTCGCTTTCCAGCTCTATGAATCGGTAAACTTTATTTCGCCCATTGTTGTAGTAATTAGTTGGTGTTAGTCTTGAATGATGTTGATTCATTTTCCAATCCTGCGTACTGTTTCAGGGCATATTTACGGGAAATTGTGGTACAAGTCTGGACCATGGTGTTACTGCTGTTGGTTATGGCTCTGAAAACGGTCAAGATTACTGGATTGTGAAGAATTCATGGGGTAGCGACTGGGGAGAAGAGGGGTACATCAGGATGGAACGAAACATTGCTAGGCCAACAGGGAAGTGTGGAATTGCCATGGAGGCCTCTTACCCTATCAAGAAAGGCCAAAATCCTCCCAATCCCGGCCCATCTCCACCCTCTCCGATAAAGCCTCCCAGTGTTTGTGATGCTTACTATTCCTGCCCTGAGAGCAACACCTGTTGCTGTCTGTTTGAGTATGCGAATTATTGTTTCGAATGGGGTTGCTGCCCACTTGAGGGTGCTACTTGCTGTGATGACCACTCTAGCTGTTGTCCTCATGAATATCCCATTTGCAACATAGATGAAGGAACCTGCTTGATGGTAAGAGCAACTGTACTGTTATTGTGTTCCATGCATTTATTATGTGCTTACATTGCCATTTTTCTGATGCAAAACGTTAAAATCTGGGAGCAGAGCAAGAACAACCCCTTAGGAGTGAAGGCCGTGAGACGATTTCCTGCCTACCCTCGTTGGCCCCATGGAGGTGAAGGAAAGAAGAGCAGTGAATGAGCAATGGCTTGGGCTTCAAAGCAGCAGATGCAATAGAATCGCCAGAAGGTCCTCTCAGTGCTGAATTGATTTGATTAAGAAACATTATTAGGATCTTATTATGTATATATCTTTCAAAGAGCATCAACTGCATCTGAACAATATCAGGATTACTCTTATCAGCTTTCGACATCCTTTGTACAAATATGGCTTTCATGATATGGTCTGTCATTCCTATGATATCTTGTAGTTGACCAAGCATTAATGAAATTTGGCTATTTCTGTTAGTTCCATCTTCATTGTTCATCTCAAGTATGTAATATTTTCATGTGTAATGTGTTTGTCGCTTTCTTTTCTAGTTAATTGTTTCGTTTTACACCAAGACTGCTATATTGCTTTCAATGAGAAAACAGATACGACATCTCATTAGCACAAACTATGGTTCACTCTTCAAAACATTGTCTGTTTTAAAACTCCAAGTTGGGACCAGGTTGGATACCATACTTCCGTGAACGACTTGATCTAATATCAAATATCTTGTCTTCATTTTGATTTTTTCTTGGGACCATTTGGTTGAGTGCCACTTCCCTAAAATGATAAGGATAGGCCCCTGCTAAGTGCTAACTGTTGAACCCCACAATGTCATTCTTTCCCATTCTTGCCTTTAGTGAAGGAATTGGCAACTATATCACCTTCATCAATTATGGAAGTTTTATTTCTGAAGCATTTTAGGCTTGTATTTCAAGTTTCAAGTCTTAATCTGCATCATTTCTTTGAACAATTTCCAAAGCAGCAAAATGGAGAAAAGGGCATGCTTGAATCACTTGATGCCTTAGAAAATATTTGAACTAAATTACGTTAGCGAGTCGAAGTTCTTTAAAGATAGCCGAAGTTTGCACAAATGCTGATCGAGAACTAACGGGCAAAACACTGTTGGTGCAATTGACTTCCTTGATTAACCAAGGTTTAGACTACCTTCTCTCTTAACAATCGCTGGATTTTCTCATTCGAAACTGGGGTTTACGGGAATGGGCTTTTCTCCTTGAGAAGCGTATAATTGGCATGAGGTCTTCACTTTTCTGTCTGCAGCGTCAGGCTGACTTCCACTTAATACACTGCAACCATCGATCTTGACTCTATGTCTTGTATGCTCTTTAATGATCAAACCAGTGCCAGGGGCCTCGGGATCACTGTACTGGGGTGTTACAGAGGGTAGCTTTGAAAGCAAAGCTCCCAGACTACATGACATGGAGGGCATAAGAGGTGGGATGGACCAAATGGGCGATCCTGTAATGGCAGTTTGAGGGCTGTTACAGCCTAGGTTGATGGATTTGGTCGGAGAATCATAAACTGTTCCATCAAACAATCGCTTCAAACCAGCTATTTGGTGTTTTTCATCAGCTGAAAATGTTGCTTCTTGGCTTTCGACAATCTGGGGGTTGGGTTTAAGGATGTAAGGATATTGGACTTGTAGGTATGGCCTTTGAATGGCAAAGACTCCTGGTAAGCCCTGGAGATAGCTGAATTTCCTCTGGACGCTGATTACTAGATTGATGTCCTCGACAATCTAGGAAAAGCAACAACCGTTAGTAGAGATAGTGCAGAACAATGATAGGAGATTGAAAAAGAAAATTGAGAAAGAGACTGTTGGGGAATTTAAGAAAAAAAGAATTGAACTGAAAGCAGGAAAACGATTCTGCTGATCGATCGTTTACTGAAACAATGCAACAGCCTTTTCATAGGCAGTACCAGTAACGTAAACTTGAGAAAGAAGAAAATTTGTAGCCTAAAAAATCTCAACTTCTCTACTAAGACTTAAAATCAGCTAGAAGATTTTATTCTAACTAATCAACTAAACAGAAACGTGAGAATTAATCAAGTTCCAACACAGACTTTATCGAAAGATCCCAATTGAATGATGCCTTCTCTGACTGAAATGATGGCAATTGTATGCGGATCAAAAGAAGTCGGAGTAAGACAATATCGATCATGGTAAGAAAATTTTTCTTTCTTGCCGATCTTGAACGTACTGTTGTGTTACCAAACCTGAATTCCTGAAGTGAATTGAAACTCCCATGCCTTTGGTTGCTGTATACGGTAAAAATTCGTTGTCAGAGTGAGTGCTACATAGCAAGAAGAGGAAAAGAAGTCCAGATTTTGTATTGATTCTTTCTTGCATTGTATGATTGGCTATAAGATTCGTATTGTTTCGACTGAATTTTTTTATTTTGGATTTACGGTCTTACAGGTTCGACAGTCATATTCCAGGAAGAGATGAAGTTAGGATCACTCTCTTTTGGGTTTTCTTTGAATACCCATTTGTGACTGTTGTCTGCTGCAACTTTTCCTACCAATCTGAAAAACAGTTGATATTAGGTATCCTCTCTTTACCTACCAGATGCTGATATGAAAATAAATAATCTGAATAAACCAAAACCTCACCCTTCTCCATAGTTATAAACCTCATGAGACATTTTGAAGTAGACATCTGCTCCAAACCTTCCTTTCATGTACCCACTTCTCGCTCTTTCGCATTCACAGAAATCACAGAATCCATCTTCCCAAACAAGGATCCTGAAAACAACAGAAAAAGAGAACACAAGTAAAAACAAAGACTTGGGTTTTGAGAATGAAATGAATTAGTTACCAGTTTCTTTTGTTTCCTTTGGAACGATCAAGAGCAGTTCCCCCGTAATCCCACCTGAGACAAATCAATGCAAAACATGTAGACATTAGGCATACATTAAGTGCACTAAGTAAATCATATCTCCTCAGAGTTGGGAGTTAGAAGAAGACACTCTCTATAACATTCATACTTTGGTGGAGGATAATTCCTAGGCAATATCCTCCAAAAGACTGCATACACCCACTTAGAAGAAGGAGAAGTATCTGAAGTTGAACACAAGCTCCTCAGAGTGTGCTGCAAGAGACAGTTAAGCATTGGAAGTCCAGTTTCCATTGTCATGCACAGAGAGAGAGAGAGAGACAGAGAAGAAGTGGAGGTTGAGTTGCCAATAGACAGAGCAGTCTTAGTTTAGAGTCGCAACAGTTAAAAAGGAAAGACTGTCTGGACAAAAGGCTCTTGCAATAACCAAACGCATCAATAGGCAAATTCAGGGTGTAAAAGCACGCACCATTAGTATAGTACTATCAGACAGTTTTGAGAGGGGACCTGAACTTAGTTAAGATCCACAAGCCGCGTAAAATGACAAGCTTTATTTGCTAATCAGGGACATACTCTATTGAAAGGCGAGTGTGCGTGTCAGTCTCTGAGCAGACAAGTTCTCCCAGTTGTTTAAAGAACCTTTCTTTGTTTTGTTTTTCCCCAGAGAGAGCTATAAAGAGTGCCCCATCGTCCTCCCAAGTCCTTTTCTCGACTTGGATTAAACCCAATACACAACTGTTATCCTCCAAAACCAACTAATCAACAGAATAAACATGTTGCATATTAAAGAAGAAACTATGTGCACTTGTATAGCTCCAGGTGGTGTAAACATTCCTGACTGATTGATGGCTGTTGCCAACCACAAGATGGTGACTCTCAATGTCGTGCATCTTCAAGGATTGTCGAGACAGGAAAAGGGACAGCCACATACGAAAAGAACACTTTCTTTGGCAAAATGGGTAGATACCCCCGTCAGATAGAGCCTATACGTAGGTCTCCTCCTCCTCCTCTCGTTTCAATATCATCATTGTATACTGCAATACTTTCTCCTATCTAAAAACTCACCTTAATGAACAATTAATCCTGAAGAAGAAAATCACAAAGTTGGCCCATGTTTTAGCAAGCCATAACTTGTTCTATCCCCACAAAATATCGCCAGTCAATTGGCATTAATGAACAAAAGCTGTTCACACCAACTCAACCCCACGGGACTGAGGAAGCACCATACGTGCAGAGACGCATTAAAGAGCAAAATTAATTATCGTTTAGATGCGGCCGTTACTCTTACACCCAACTCGACAATTAGTGGTACCAGAGCATGGGAATTCTCAAGACGCTTGCATTACAATCTTAAGGAGAAATCGGTCCATAGAAATACGATGATAACCCAGGGCGAAGAAAAGACAGGCCAATCGTTTGACAACTGCAAATGATAAGGGAAGAAAAGCATCCCATACCTTGTGAAAGGACCCTCTTTATCGCCTACAATTATCACTACCAATCCTCGGCTTTTGACCTTATCCCTTTCGATACATGCAGCTTCCTTCAATAATTACCTTCATTGGTGCCGAGCAGTGGGCTAATTTTTAACGTGGTGAATTAAAAAATATATAAAAACTCAACCATAAAATTGTTTTTATAGACTTAAAAATTTAATTCAAAAATTACAAAATAATATAAAAATTAAGCGAAAATAATCTTCTTACATAAAAATATGAAAATCTAATGTCTTACATAAAATAAAATAATCATTTTTTTATGTGTTAAAGATTTGATCGGCGAGTCTTCGTAGAATTAAACTCATCAATGATTGATTCTACACTAAACTTCATTGCAATTTCCTTTTCGATGTAGACAGTCAAATAATCATTTAAAAATTTATTTTCATCTTGTTTCGAAACCTTGTTTTAACTATCTTCATAACTGAGAAAGCCCGCTCTGTAGTTGTTGTAGATACAGGAAGAGTGAGAACAAGCTTAACTAGTCTGTCAATGAGTGGATAGATAGTGGTTTTTTTTGTTTCCGTCAATCTTTGACATAATTCTTGAATATTAGATAGTCCTTCAAACCCAGTATGTATAGGAATGTCGAGTTTGAAGTGTTGAAATTGCATTCTAAGAATTAATATCTCTTGCTCAATGAAATTTCCTGGATAGAACTTCTCGGCAAGTTTGCATATTTGATCAATATTAAAATATCTAAAATAATCTCTTAGATCAAGAGCTCAGCTAAGAACAAATAACTCTACTGTTCATTCGTTAAATCTACTGTTTAGTTCCTACAACTAATAATCAATTGTTGCAACAAACACATCAACTCGATAGTAATGCTCAACAGTAACTTCATTTTGTTGATTGCAACATCGACCACACTTCGCAATATATTGAGCATCCATATCAGGAATAGTAACATCATGTTCTTTACAAAATGCTTGGACTTTTGCAAAGAAACTTTCCTATCCAGAATCTCTGAAATTTTGTATAAGTGTTTTTGTAGTTGACACAAGATGCATGACATTTAAAATATCTTGAGATTGGCACTGCAAAGCTTGATAAAGGATGTGAGAAATTTCCATAAGCTCCTTCATAAGATGTAGAATGAAAATAAAATGAAAAGATAATAACTGATTCCAAGCAAATTTAGCATCTTCACATTGAGAATACGAAACTCCCTCTTTAGAAATATTGCTCAAGACTAAAGAGGTAGTGCTGAACATCTTTAACAAGCTAGACATTGATGCCAAATGCGAATCCTAACAAGTGTCTCCAACATGCTTCAAATTGTTCCCTTGATTTTTCCATCTCCCTAATTGAATTTCATTATTAGCAATCTTCAGCGTAAGTTCAATAGCTTGAGCTTCTTTCAACTCATCATTACGTTTACTGGAAGTAGTAACAATGTTTATAATGAAAACTAGATTAGAGAAGAATTGATGAACAAAAGCAACTTCTTTAGAAGCAACAACCAATACAAGTCGAAGACGATGAGCTAAGCAATGAATATAATAAGCATCTGGACACTCATTACAAATCAAAGCTTGCAAGCCATTCCATTCACCTCTCATGTTGCTAGTTCCATCATATCCTTGTCCTCGAATATTTTTCACAGGTAAATTATGCTGAGAGAGGACAGAAAAAATGCATTCTTTCAAAGTCAAAGTAGTAGTGTCTTTCATATGAACAAGGCTAAAGAAGCATTCGCAAATGAACCCTTCTTTATCCACAAACCTCAAAACAAGGGCCATTTTCTCTCTTTTGGACTCATCACGAGTTTCATCAACAATGATGCAAAATTTTGCATCTCCAATTGCTTCACAAATCTCTCTTTTAATTTTATTAGAGAAGATAGAATTTCTTTCTGAATTTGCGATGATGTATATGAGGCATAATCAGAAGCATTATTCAGAACAACACTTCAGACTCTTTCATTGTAGGAAGCCAATAACTTAATGAGTTCAAGAAAGTTACCTCAATTAAGGGAGTCAAGACTTTCATCATGTCCTTGGAAAGCACAAGCTTGAAATTTAAGCCATCGAATAACATCAATAGAAACTTAAAAGCGCAATCGATTGATTTCAATTTGTGTGAAATTATGCTTTTCAATAAAAGACCAATATATTATTCAGCATTCATCAAATCACAACATGCTTAAACAACATTTTTGTGAACCGAATTAGGATTTCTTCCTACGTGTTTAAGAAAATCACAATTGACTCTGTTGTTGACTTTCTTCCATTTTCTAAAACCTTCATCAACAAATTTACTTGTTTCACGTTGTCCTTGTCCAGATAGAACCTTGTCGAAAAGGTAGTATGGCAAACAATATGCAGAATGAGTAATTGGAGAATACTCTAACCACAAGGGAAATTGTGCAAACCAAGAATAATAGAAACGATTGCCATCTAGTAAAAGATATTCATCAAGTTTTCGGTGATATGGACCAACTTTGATATACGCTTGATGAATTTCATCTTGTTGGTTTACAGGATATTTCCA
Source organism: Erythroxylum alaternifolium (assembly GCA_027478495.1). NCBI lineage: Eukaryota > Viridiplantae > Streptophyta > Magnoliopsida > Malpighiales > Erythroxylaceae > Erythroxylum > Erythroxylum alaternifolium. The sequence goes on from JANIIA010000002.1 coordinate 4,120,119, forward strand.
AATTTGTTTACATAAACCAGGATCACAAACCAGAGTTATTATACCAATATCAATTATTTCAGATTCATCTGAATCATCTAATTGCATATGTTAAACAACAAGAAGAGGAGTAACAATTGTAGCATTGATATTCTCCGGAACCTCTCGAATACGGCTAGAGGTAGAAGCTTCAGTTTGTATCGTAAAATAAGAACGTATTGTCTTTGGTTTTCCCATGTCTACGAATTCCTAAAATTAAATAATAATTTCAATTATAAATCACGAAATCGCCATTGATTTTTACTTAGAAGTAAATATTAATTATTTAATAGCATAATAATAAAGAAATAGAAAATTCAGAAATGAATAATTTGAAAATAATTTCAATTATACGTGATCATGAATTTACCATTGATTTATAATTTCAATTGTAAATCACGAATTCACCGTTAATTTTAACTTAGAAGTAAATACTAATTATTTAATAGTATAATAGCAAACATATAGAAAATTCAGCGATGAATAATTTCAAAGCAATTTCGAGTAAACTTCTTAAATTCAAGATTAGATTGAATAACGATATTAGAAGTTTAGAAACATACTTTGTTTGTTGATATATTTCGAACTAACAAACTTATTTGTAGGTCATCTGCTTGCTTAGTTTAGATGATTGAGATGAAAACAACAGAGAAAAGATAAAAGAATTTATTGAGAGAGAAGGGGAAAAAAAAGAGGATGAAGCGTTAAGAGCTGCCAAACAAGAGTTTTAATTTTCAAATTAAAAGAAGAGAAGTTTGTGACTTTTGGTTTGTCCATATACTAATTTTAATTTTATTTTTTTAATAAATATTAAAAGATAAAGATAACAAAAAATTACCCTTTATTAATGAAGAAAATAAACAACTTCTCAATTTGATTAAAGGTGACGGTAGCCTTCCCTTTGTCACCCCAGGCTACCACCACCGGTGCCAAGGATTGTAGTACACATACCTCACCTAGATATGCCTGACTATTACTGTATACGCACTGTTTTCTATATTTCTCTGCTGATAAGTGGGCCTGCATCGCATGGAGGATATTCATACTAGTAATTGTTTGTTAAACTAACATGTGAGCTCGGTAGTTTGCTTCCTTCGTCAATGGCGGTAAGTAACTCTTGAAGATCTAGTGTACATGAAAGTACAACATATTTCTTATTATAAAATAGTTGAAAAATTGGGACAAATCGATTTCGACTGTAAATAAACATATGAGTGCTTGTTTTCTGACAACACACGTTTGTTTAAACGTCTCTATACTTTAGATCAACTACTCTTTTTATAAGGAAAAACAAAATACTTACTAGTCTTTTTACATTCTATTAATGTCTAGCATTAATAAAATAATGACTAAGAATAATTTAGGAATAATACATAAATATAGTATGAATATCGTAATTATAGACTCATCATAATTTCAGTTGTGATGTATAATTATCTCATTGACTATATTATATATATCTACACACGTATAAGATAAAGAATGTTTTTAAATAATTGTTATTAAACATGATAAATCGACGAAAACATTAAAGCTCAACATGGTACACAAGAATTTTGATAAATAACTAACATTAATAGAGATTCGAGGGTTAAATACAGGTTATAACCTTTGAAGAGCATTTGGGTTTGGAAAGTGTTACGTAATGATTATAGGCCAGACCAGTTCATGTCGAGAAGCCCATTTGATTTGATCCTTAACACGCCAACGCTTGAAACCAAAACCCATACCCATTAGGTATTTTTTCTGATTGATAAATATTATGTTATAGAAATTAGTTCAATATTTGAAATTTAATTAATTTTATTTTCTTTATGTTGATAAATAAAAGATTATAAGTTTTTAAAATGTAAAAGATATAATTTTTATAAAATTATTCATAAATTTAAATTTAATTAATTATTTTGATGTGTATTTTTTTTAAAAATTCATTATTTTTTATTAAATTAAAATAATATAAGAATTTATAAACAAAAAATATGACTTAACATTTCTTAAAAGATTTAAATTGGTAATTATTATCGTCTTACAAGAATAAAATTTTTTATATTTTCTAATTTATCAATTTAATTTCTATAATATCACAATTATATAATTTAAATTTATTAAATATTGAAGTATTTTTAACAATAAAATTTAGATATTAATTCAATATATAATTTTCACTTTTCATATTTATAAAATAAATTATTATTATTATCTTAATAAATAAAATAAATATCGTTATAATATATAAAATAGTTAATTACTTGCCTAAACTTTTTGTAACACCATCAACAACGTTTATACAACCAATCGTGTAGAATTGACTCTACAAGCTCGAACTTCAACCATTGTGTGAAGTTGGAAGTCTCTCTGAATATTGTTTGATCTTCAACTCGCAAGCGTTGAAGACCGCAAATTCAGATCCATCTGAGTCGCATACAAAAGAATGGAGTTTTTAGGAATAGATTTCAGTTGCGCTATTGGATCTCTCCGCGAAGGCAAGTTTCCCGATAAAGACTGTTTGCTTCCTCTTATCTCGAGGTTACTTGGCTATTGCATCGTAGCCGCCTCCACCACCGTCAAACTCCCTCAGGTTTTGTTTCCTTCCCGACTTCTGCTTGTCATTTGGTTGTTATGTGTAATTTTTAATTGGTTGGTGGCTGTAGATATTGAAAATATTGAAGCACAGAAGCGTAAGAGGGCTTAGTGTGGTGTCATTTGAGCTTGAAGTAGTGGGTTATACTATTGCTCTCGCCTATTGTCTTCACAAAGGCCTACCCTTTTCGGCTTATGGCGAATTGGCTTTTCTTTTGGTTCAAGGTGCCTCTTTTACTCTGACTTCCATAAATTATTTTGTATAGTGGGATATTACACAGTATTCTTATTAAGCTAGGTGGGAAATTTTGACAAAATTTTGAAAGAAACTAAATGTTTTTCCGTGCTATCAGGGTGGATACAGATTAAGGATCTATAACAATCTGGGATTGATTTTGCATGTGGACCCTAATTTTACAATCCCAGGAGGCATGTATGCAAGTACAGATTGAATTTGATCAATGCTTCTATCGTTTCATATAGTAATCCAACTGGTTTTTTAAATAAAGTTCGGGTCTTCTACTTTTTGGGGTGGGTGAGGAGTGAGAAGAGTTTGTTTTCATCGCACTCAATGAAACACAGTTGATACTCTCTCCATTGACTGATCTTTGACATGAAGCTTGCTAAAAGAATCCATTGAACAACTGGAATGACATCAAAGCTACCCGAATTTTGGATGCAGACTTAATTCATAAATCAAAATAGCACATTATTATGTTTCAGAAGATAATGCTTCTGCTGTTGTGTTGTTTCGTAAATCCTGTTAATGAAGTTTGTATGTCATAAAAGATATGGAATTTCTAGTGTATGGTACTTCATGCATGTTTCATGTCCGTTGGTGTGTGGTATGGGTCTAACAAGTGTCTAGCTAGATGACTGCTCGTCATTTTGGTCATTCACTGTACTCAATTCTATGCATGATAATTCAGCATTCTTCTAGATGACATCATGTTTTGGTGATTCACCATGTTGATTCGGTCTATTCAAAATTGATATTGCTGTTTTTATGATTTTTTTATGGCATACAGAAACTTTAAAACATATAATGCACTCCTTTTCTGCTTTTTTTTTGCAGCAATTATTTTGGTTTCCATTATCTACTACTTCTCGCAACCTCTGGGTGCCATGACATGGATCAGACCATTACTGTAAGTTGCTATTTCTTATCTGCTTTTGTTTCAGACCAATTATTTTGGTTTGTATTAACTACTACTTCTCACAACCTCTGGGTGCCATGACATGAATCAGCCATACTTCAAACTTGGAACTTGCAAGAATTTCAGTTAGAATAAGTTATTTCTTCTTGTTGCATTTCAGATATTCTGCTGTGGCACCAACTATTTTGGCTGGTCAGATTAATCCTGTTCTTTTTGAAGCTCTATATGTAAGTGGCTATTCTCTTATTTGTCTGTCTTGTCTCAACTCCCCTAATACCCCCTTGTACGAATTCCCCAAATACCCTCCTCGGCTCTCCAGCTGCACTTCCTCCCTTGTAATAACCCAAGGACAACAGGAAGAATGTTAAGTTTGGTTCTTCTTCACTCTATTCTTTCATGTATCTGTAGCATACCTAATGAGGGGACAATCTGTTGCAGGCCTCCCAACATGCTATTTTTCTCTTTGCTAGGATACCACAGATCTGGGAGAACTTTTCTGTAAGTATAGAATATTGGACTTTTAAGCTTTAATTGGTGAATGCTTCTAAATTTCTCTATTTGGGGAAGTTAAACTTTGCATTTAGCAGTCAGTACTTCATCAGACTGACTCATCACATGCAGGAGTTGGATTATATTTTTCTCGCAGAAATAATTTTCAGCATCCATACCTGAACCCCGTATCAATATCCATTTTCTTGAGTGTTGCAATGCAGTTTTATTTGTTGAGTGTTGCAAGGATTAGAGGTTGCAATGCAGTTTTATTTGTTAAGTTTATAAGTAATGCATACTGAGTGGGAGTTACGGTAACCTTGTGAGGGGCTATTCCGTGATTTTTTCTTTGGTGCGAACCACAAGAAGTTCATAATAAGAAACTCGAGTTATTTCAATTTGTCCAATAAGACTTCATTCTGGTCATCATTGATCATCCATAAGGGTACATAAAGCTTACTAGGCCCATCATGTTATTCCCATGCCTTATTTTATGTTGTCTGCTAATTTATTTGGACACCGGTGACATGAAATTCCTCATTGGGATTCTCTTGATGTGACAAAAATGGTTGGATCAGTAGGCGAGTAGATTATTATCAGTCAGAATTTAAACATATGCACAGAAGAGAGTAGCATATTGTGCTTGCTGTCTGAATTTGCAATTTTTCTTCCATGATTTTCTTCATAGTGAATTTGATTCAGGTTACATTTTCAATTTGATAATGCGAAAATGCTGTTTGAGCAGAACAAAAGTACTGGAGAACTCAGCTTCTTGACATGTTTGATGAATTTTGCTGGCTCTATTGGTGAGTCCATTTTGATTTTTCTGTATGCCTTTATATCTACACAAATGCTATAGTCTCAAATTTTGACATGTTTTCTATCTTTTTTTAAAAATCTTTTTACCTTTTGATTTCCAGTTAGGGTTTTTACCAGCACGCAGGAAAAGGCCCCAACAAGTGGTATCCTTATTTTAGTGAACTATTATAATTACCTTTTGAAAGTGGTGCATGTCAAGTTTTGAGGTTTTGCTTGGAACAAATAAGCAATGTTTTATTTCTTTTAGGCCAGTGTCATAACCTTTGCCATTTTGCCTGATGTACTGATTCTGATTTAATTACAGTGAGACTTGATGCCCTTGAAGTTTATATACGCCATTAGTTATACTATACAAGCTAAAGCAATGAGCAACATGCTGAGGAGAAACATTGCTCAAGTCTCAATATTACATGGGTATCATTTTGTTGTCCTTAACTTTCCTTTAGTTATTATGGGCTCTGCACTTGGTGCCATCACAAATGGTACTATCCTCAGTCAAATAGTTTGGTATCAGAAGCCAGAAGCTAAGAAGGAAAAGAAGGTAAATTAAAAGGAAACATCTTTCACCAAGCTTTGCTTCAATTAAAGGTTCACCAAGTCATGCATGTGAGGCAGTGTAGCAATGCATGTAAAGCTTCAAAAGGTCAGAGTGAAAGGCATCACCCATCCTTCAACTATATCAAGTGTTGCAATTTCAAGCTAAATGGATTATTACGTCAGTTTTTTCTTAGTATACAGCTTACTCTAGACATCAAAAGCATTGAATTGTAATACTCTTAAGATAGTCAGTTCCCTTCATAAAGTAATTTAGTTTTGAGTATATAATATGAAATGAAAAGGCCTGAGCTGAGATAAAAGATCGGCCAAGTCATTACATGGGCTTAGAGTACTGCAACAGCTTCACCTCTTCAAGTAGTCGTAGATTAGAAAGATCAATTTCACTCAAGTTCAGATTTTTTTCTTTAAAATTTTATGCTTCAAGTCAGACTGAAGGCCTAGCATATTCAGAAATTCGAAATTTAAAACAAAAACTTCTAAACTTGAGTCAAAACACACTCAAGGTCGAAATGAGTTCATTAATCTCTAGTCCAGCCGAATCAGGCAAAAGCTTAGCCAAACTTTAAACTATCTTTAGGTATTAAATTATATAAGATTTAATGATTCACAACCTAAAAAGCTCTAGTTGAGTGCTTTTCCGCGCTTGTATAGGCTGGGATCTTGGGGCTTAAAGCATTGGAAGCTTTACAGATAACATGTAGATGTAGTTAGAAGGAATCTGATACACGGAGTGGAAAAAAGGTCTGAATGACAAGTTGAATTAGTAGGTGCAAAGGAAAAACAGAATAATTCAATATATAATCGAGTAAAAAATAGACAACAGAAAAGAAAAAGGAAAAGCAGCCACAAATCAACTTGGAAACGCACCAGCAAACGTGTAAATTGTGATTAAAGTGAAAAAAATAAAGTATATAAAAATGACTACTCGTCGTGTAAACTGTGATTAAAGTGAAAAGGTAAAGGCATGACAACCACTCGTCAATAAGAAGTGACTAAGAAACTATTAGTTACAACGATCTTCTCATGTTTAATAATGAATATTTGGCCACTAACGAAATAGTATGCAAATAGTCCCAAGGCGTGTTCACAGACTTAGTCCATACGTCATAGTTTTTAGTGTTCTTCTAAGTTTAATGACTTCCAAAGAAAGTAGAACATGAGTTTGTTTTAGATGACCTACCTGTTAGCAACTTAGCATAGCTTGAATTTGAAGATTCATGCAAGTTATCTATTTGTCTTTCAGAGTCTTTAACACCAGGAAAAAAGCATGGAAGCTGCCACCCTTTTCAAAGCTGACACAACTGCCGGCAATTCCTAGGAGATTTCCAAATATGTGCAACCTCAAATGTCCAAGCGGAGACAGGACATAAAACCTAATTGATTTGAAATAACAATCTTGGTAAAACTTGGCCTAGTTCCACGTGGGTACTACCTTACACTAGGAAATTACCCCGCCTCCAAGTTATATCTCTCCCTTATTTACCACAATCATTCATGCCAATTCCCCATCCTGATAGGGATCATTTCCTTTCAGTGCTAACATAAACCTACCAAGCTCGTTGACGAAATGATGGAGGAATTTTCCCAATGATGAAGTGTAATGGTGGAATTTACTAAGGACGCATAATGAAACATGCACCGGAGACATAATGAAGTCAAATACAACAGGAATAGACTTAGAAAAGTTAACTTGATCTTACCAAAAGAGCACAAACATTTCTGAATTGAAATGGAACAATCTCATTTCAGTTTTGACAGGCTGAGAGAAAGAAGGATAAATCTGAAACGTACTTACAGAGAGCCGAAGAAGCTGGACAAGGGTATTTGCCTCCTACAATGGATGCCCTAAGTTTTCGGTATTTGATTAGCAATGCTATTCTTATTTCGTAATATCCAAACTGAAATGCTCAGTACATACCACTTGCAGAATACATTAAGGTAGATGTTTAAAAAAAAAAGAATCATGCCAATTCCTCAATCACTCGTAAAATGCAAAAATCAGAAATCAATAACGAATAAACAATGCATAAACCTTTACTTTCTTGACAATAGGACTCGAATTAGAAAGTCAAAGGACAATACACACTACACAGAAGCAAGAGCCAGATAATACAAACGCAAAACAATGCAATCAGAAACCCTGAAGGACTGCTTCCAATGACATTACTAGTCTTGCAATCTTCACTTGAAATTTGTGGATAAATCTTAATCTAATTAGCTTATCAACCGCTACTAGCTTCGCGAACTGTTACCAGCACTGGACCACCTTCTCAATGTGCTAGCAACAAAACTCCTTCCACTAAAAAGACCTAATCTTGACTTGATCGAATTTGATCGCACAGTACTGCTCGATGCAACACTCGGCTCTGCATTTTGAATTGCTGCTGAAGGAAATTCAACTCCATTATCCTGCACCCCGCCATCACTAGCACTGGCATCCTGATGCTCAGGTTCACCACTATCCAAATTCACAGCAAGAGACCCCCTAGCCGATCTCAACCAATCGGCACCATCACAAGTCACACCCCCGCACTTCTTGACCTTCACTTTAACCAAATTAGGGAACCCAGTAGCAAGAGCCACCATTCCATGATTTGAAACCGGGCAACTCTTAATGCAAAGCTTTTTCAAGGCAATAAATTTGGTTGCAATACACGAAATTGCGGCATCACCAACAGTATCGCTCCCACACAATGCCAAACGCTCTAGATTATGGCAATTTGAAGCTAACATTTCTAAGCTGTCCTCAGTAGGATTGACACCAATAAGTACCAACTCTTGTAAATGAGGGCAATTCTTAGCCACAGCAACCAATCCTTCGTCCCCAATCCGATTCGCCTTCCACCCATCAATGTGAAGCTTTCTTAAGACCCTGCAACGCTCAGCCACCGATACAAGCCCAAAATTAGTGCACTCGGGGGTTTTCACTAGGTGCAGGATCTCTAGGTCCAAACAATTGGAGATTGCTGCAAGACCAACGTCGCTAACCTGAAGCTTTTCTAGATGAAGCTCCACCAGACCTTTGACTTCTTCGGCAACCAGTTGAAGAAGCATGTCCCAATCACCAGCGCACCTAAAAAGCTTTAAACTCCTTAGATTCTTTGAACCTCCTATAAGCTGACTAAAACACAGTCCATTATAAAGCTCCTTTAAGCATATCGTCTTTAGCGAAGCTGCGGCTAATCCTGGCCCTATCGGCTCGGCCGCACCTCCGTCGCTGATTCCACGTAACCGCTTTACCGATAATTCTTCCAGAGACGCGCAGTTTTCCAGAATCGCATTCATTCCTTTGGCTCCAAAAGTGCAAGATCCACAAGAGAGCTTCTTCAATCCTCTACAATTCTTCGCGAACTCTGTCATTCCGGCGTCGGTGAGCTCGCGACATGCGCGGAGCTTGAGACGCGTGAGGTTCCTGCATCGTTCGGAGATAGATATCAGCGCATAGTCGCCGATGCTCAGGGACCTCCGGTCGCATTTGAGAGCGAGTTTGGTGACGGAATCAAATCTCGAGAACAGAGTTGGTATCAACGGCAAGAGATCCGCCTGGGCGTTGAGAGAGATACGTTGACGGTTCTGTCCTTCCACTTCTAACCACCGACGACAAACCAAAGAGCATTTTTTCCGGTCACCGGAGCCCAAAAACTGGAAAATGCAGGCCAAACAGTCGTCAGTTAGATTCGAGATATAATCACGGACTCCGTCCGTGAGCTCATCTTCAGTCAACTCTTCTATCTGCATCGACGAGATGGTGAAAATTGATTTGGGTCTAGAACGGGAACTACGGTGTAGGGATTCACGGCGGCTCGCAATTGCTGCCGATGAATTTGATTGGCCCATCCAAGTATACTAACAAAGATGGACGGTCGTAAATACGCCCTTAGCCTGAGCGCCACGCTAGTGGAGCTACTCCTCCAACAGAGAATACTACTTGGTGCTTCTCCGTTTCTCCTTCTTCGGACTTGAAAATGGATTTCATTTGGCTTTTTTTATCCTTTGGTTTGTTGATCTTTCACGTGTCTCGACTCTCGTGGCGTTTTATTTCCTCTCCTTTTTGTTTATCTTTTCCTCTGGATTTTTGAATAACTTGCATTATCAGTTAAAAAGTCTCCCCTACTCAGGATTTCACAGAGAGCGGTCGTTCCCATTCCATTTCTGTGGACTTGACGTTCCCCTTGCGTCAATTGTTAGACCCCATGTCAAGGGACGGAAGGTTTAGGATGAGGGCATCGCATAGGATTACTTTGCCCATTATTTAAGCTTATGTCTTGGATCGCAATTATTTATCCTTATCCTCGCCTTCTCAATTATTATTTATATCAAAAAGATTTTAACAAAAAATTTCAATAATTCAAAACAATACCTTATTTTTAATAATTGCAACTAATCTTTTATGTTATATAAATCTTTCTATTTTTATTTTGTCGTTTTTTAATTTGTTGTAGTAGTTTAATTAGGAATGGTATTTAGGCCCAAGCCCGATGAGCCCAACCCCACTCCCCTCTGGTCCAATATTAACAAAGTCATTCCCAGTTTAACAGGACTAGGTTCGGTCTATAGTTGAACTCAAATTCAGGCTATCCAAACCTAACCTAACCTAACTTAAGACTTGATAACTACAAAAAAATTGCCATTTTTATATCTAATTTTAAAAAATTAAGTTAGTTAAGCCGAGTTAAAGCCCTAAGTCTAAGCTGGCTTGGCTCATTATCATCCTCACTCTCAACGTCCAATGTCAGAATTCTAAAAATTGAAAAATTGTTATTCGACTGTTTTAATGTAAAGTAAAGCCCAATACTGCTTGGACTGGATGGGCCATTCTCGTCGGGCTTCATACTCAAGCCCAAGTAGGAAGCAAGAGCGAGCATAGTCCCATAGTTTCTGTCGGTACGTTGACTTCAACTGTTGTTATTATCTTGAGGAAGAGCTAAATAAAGCAGCTGTATGTTGTTGGTTTCATTCATTCAACATCGAAGCCTAACATGTAATATGTTTCATTCATTCAAATTTTCTCTTTCTTTTTTTATACATGACTTATTATTTTCTTAAAGTAAACAATTTATAGTGGCTTAACATGTAATATGTTATAACAATCGAAATATGTAAACTGACAGGACTTTCTCGAGTAACATGGCGTTCATATCAGCATTTCGTGAGTAATTGGACCACAGACACTCCGTTCGTCAAATTTCATTTGCCTTCTCAACCCTTTTTCTTTTCCCTATCCTTTCAACTTACTAAACGTCTAATGTAATCATTGAAAGTTATGTATTGGTTTTCTTCACATGCCTATAATAAATTGGCAGATGTGGACTTGTAAACGATCGGTGCCTGATTTTTTTGACTGCTATTTACTATAACCGGTGTCCTTCATTTTCTTTAATTTGCCTCTAAACTAATTGATGTGTTACTTATATTGGGAGAGGTTGATCGACCATCAACTTTAGACATAGCAGTTAATGATCTTCATTAATTAGCAATGGTACTTGAGACACAAATGGGTCGTTTGTTGGAGACGATGAAATTAAATATTTATATGTTGTACAAGGACAGAAACATTGAACTGATTGTATTGACCTTCGTGTATCATTGATCTCCACAAAGTGCAAAATTCAATACGGTAGATGATCATTGACGAGCATCTCCAAAGTTTGTTAACAAATGCAGACAAGAAAAGGATTGATGTGAACTAAACTTTGTTGACTTGTGTCTGCTTTCTTTTTTCTGCGTTTGAATAAGTAGCTACTGCTTATTCCCCCCTTTTGGCTGGTGTAATCTCCTTTCCAAAATTCCAGGACAGGCTTGCTGGGTTTTTCAATTCTATATTGTCCGTTACCAAACATGTCTATACTTGTTTCTACACCTACCTGAAAGACACGAGCCTGGGAAGTAGGAAGTTTGAATATGAATGTAAATGAGGTTCAAAGACTAATGGTGTCACTATTGAAAGCCATGGAAAGTGGAAACAGTCAAAGCTCATCATGGCTCGTGTCTCGCACGGCTTTGGTTTTGCCACAGAATAAGGTAAACTATTCATTTCACACATTTTCATATATGGTGACAACCTTTTAAAATGCACCACTTAGTGCTCTAATTTTTGACTAGACGAAGGAACTCCTGGCTTTTTGTTGGATGTGTACTGTCCCCATCGGATTGACTGCTCTTGGTGGACTAAAATATACCTAGGATAACCATTATGTCTCTATATTGTGGAGCTTAAGTAAGAATTAAGCAGCAAATGGTCTTTGACAATAAGGTTGATAAAGCCAAAGTGTAGCAGTTGAGGATTGGACATGGGAGAGTCAAACGAGTCGAGCAACCTTGAGCAAGTTTTATAAATACCATTCGATGGTGCCTTGAGCATATAGTAGTTGAAACTTTGACTAAAATTGGCAAACTCTGAACATGTCAAATTCAAACATCGATCCAGCTTAATTAAGTTTCTCCTTTTCTTTTGTCTATTTGTTTTTTGTTTCTTTGGTCACGCGTGGTACAGGAAACATCATCACTGTATCATGCAAATGAAAATGTGCACCTTTAGGCCACTGCTTTGAATCCTCCCTTTAGTAGTTGCAGTTAAGATCGGGAAGAGAAGCGTCTTTCGACTCCAGAAGACCATCTTTACCCATACCAGTGAAAATTATGGAACTTGGATTGCGGACGTTAATTGTCATGCATCAATAATGAAAATATACCATCTGCATGGTATGTTACGATCATAGGACGAGCTCTTGTCGTCATACTCGTGACTTTTGCATCAGTGGGCTACCAGCTGGATACGTATAAGTCCCAACTTGTCTTGAAGTGACTAATTTAGTTGGTTTTTTGTTTCAACTTTTGTTCCAAATAATGTTACGAAAATGTGAACGTGAAAGTGCATTTCCAGGAAGTAGTTCGCTCGACGAATTATGCGTGTCTGCAATCCATTTGCTTGGTCTGATCAGACAAACAGTATCAGGTGTAACAGGTCTTTGTCATGGCTGAAGAGTTCCAATAAAGGTCGCTTTTTAATGTCTAGGAAGAGAGGAGTGCGGGCTTTGCATCTGGCATTTTGCCAGAATGATGAAACAACTGTGGTTGATGGTTTTTCAGTAACTGGAGTGATAAAGTCTATAAAAATATTTGACATAATCATCACGTAAAAAGTAAAAGAAGGGAACACAAAACAGGAGTGTGCATTTGAATTTCTTAATATTCAACAACAGTAGCAATCTTCTTCTTACTTTTTTTCCCTAACCTGAATTTTACTTTGTTTAGTGAACTGTAAACCAACACAACCACCCTGCCTCCATTGATTCCATCTTACCTGCTTGCACTAACCCTTTTTCATGTCCACTCACTACAGCTCTCTAGCTCCACTTCTTGAACTTCGAGCCTATAAAAGACGAGGAAGAAAAGAAATGAAGGGAAAGCAACGTATCAGAGGAGGGAAAAAGAAAACCTACGGTCGTCCCAGTGGGTAGTCATCGTCTACAGAACTAAAATTTCCATTAACCAACAAATACACAAGGGCACAAAGAGAAGAATTGCGATTAAAAACAGAAGACAAGGCACAAAGCATAGATATCTTTCTCTCTGGCTTTTTCTCTCTTCGGAAACGTTAGAATGAATTATAGGGTTGGCGCAGAGAGTTGCAGGAGAGACACCTCTTTTTACGTACGAAAAGATTAAAGTAACTGAGTTGTTCTGTTGAGACAGTAAATTACATTGGGAAGTGTAGTGGTTTATTCCCAGCTTTCTCGTCCTAATTCAATAGATTTCAATCTTCCAACCTATAGAACAAGAGAACCCCGAGACGTGTAATATGAAGCTATGGGAAAAAGATTTGTAGCTCAATCGAAACTTCTCATGTAGAGTGTTCATTTGCTTTCTTCTTTTAACAGCTCCGTCGACTCGACTACTAGTGTAATTACAATATCATGCACGGGCAATTTGGGTTCACATTCTGTTTCAACCCTGTATTATGCTGATAGATATAAAACGCACAAAATAGAGTTAGAACAAGATGTTGGATTCAAGGACCTGGTCCGGACGATTGCCTTCTCTGCTTACTACTGAGAGTGGAGTCATGAGAATGAAGCCATATAATAGAGTAATAATTTGCCTATCCGAACAATGGATTAGTAAACTTTAAAAGTTTAACGTATTAAATGCTTTCTTCTTTCTTGTCGTACTTAAGAACCTTTTTTTTTTGTTTGCGTCCGATCTCTGATGATCTTTAGTGTCATCTTTATTATAAATAATAAAATAAAAATAATCACAAAAAATTGACCTTATAGATTAGGATATTTAATTTTTATATATCTGTTCATCAATACACACTGGATCAAAGGTTACTTTCAGACGTCGGGCTCTGTGTAAATTGTAACGTGTAGGCGGCCATCCCGAACGGTGAAAAACAAAGTTCCGATTTTGAAAGTAAAAAGAGAAAATCAAATCCTAAAACTAGAGGAAGCATGGCGTCTCTGATATGGTCCAATCATAGAGCAAGAGATCTGCAAAGTCCCTATAGTCATTTTGACATTTCTAATGTGGCCAAATTTTTAAAAAGAGTTCATGGTACGAAAAAAATTGAATTAAGTGAAAAAGCAAAAACAAAAACGAACACATTGGAATTGAATTGAATAGGGTAGAATACTAGGACCATGCAACGCCAAAGGTACAAGTGTCACGTGTCGAGTAATTGAGTTGCATGGCCCATGATTCAGGTCTGGGACGATAGACACACGACGTCTCTAAATAAACAAATAAGACCCAGCCACAGCCCCAGCCCCAGCCCCAGCCCCAAAGCTCCAAACCCACAGCACCAATACTAAAATATAAAACTCAATACACATACCATTTGGTTACTGCTCACTCCTCCCCTTCTCCTCCACCATCACCACCTCTTTGTCACGTCGACGGTGAGAGATGGCTGAGGTTGGGCCATTGGGCCATTCTCGTGTCTTCACCTTCTCTTCATTTTATTCTTTGTTATGAACCAAGATCTGAACCTCTTCTTCTTAGAAGAAGATGGCAAAGCACAGCTGTGAATCAAGTGCGCTACAAGAACCGCAGTATCAACAAAACGCTACCTTTCTTTCTGATGTTCTCTACTGCGCGGAGGAGAATTGGGAGGAAGACGAAGAAGAGACGATTTATTATAGTAGAAATGACAGTAACCAAAGGCTTTTCCCAATCTTACTAGAGCAGGACTTGTCTTGGGACCATGAGGAACTTTCAACATTATTTTCCAAAGAAGAGGAAAATCAACCGTACAAAAACCTGGAAACCAATTCCTTTCTCGCTGGGGCCCGATGTGAAGCTGTACAGTGGATGCTGAAGGTCAATGCATACTATTCTTTCACAGCTCTCACTGCAGTTTTGGCCGTTAACTATCTTGATAGATTCCTAGTTAGCTTCCATCTCCAACCAGATAAGCCATGGAGGACCCAACTCGCTGCTCTGGCTTGTCTCTCACTTGCTGCTAAAGTGGAAGAGACCCAAGTTCCTCTTCTATTGGATCTTCAGGTGTATATTTCTCTAATTCCCCTGTTGGTAGTTGTTTATGATGTTTAAAACTTTAGGCTTGACTTTTTCATCAATGCCGGATTCATTGTTTTGTGTAGGTGGAGGATACTAGGTATGTGTTTGACGTCAAAACTATCCAGAGAATGGAGATCTTGGTTCTCTCTACTCTTCGATGGAAAATGAATCCTGTTACTCCATTATCATTTCTTGATTATTTTACGAGGAGACTTGGTTTAAAGGACCTTCTATGTTGGGAAACCTTGAGGAGGTGCGAGCGCATAATTCTCTCTGTCATCTCAGGCAAGTGATCGCTAAAGTTTCCATTCGCTTTGTTCAAAATTAGATCAGTTTAGTTCATGGTGTTAAGCCAATACAAAGATCATATTTTTTTCCTTCACGTTAGTTCTCAACTTTGACTTCAATGGATCTCGTC
>JANIIA010000002.1:4140321-4150489 GCA_027478495.1 Erythroxylum alaternifolium
AAATATTATATAAAATATTAAAAATAATTTATTTTTAAGTTTTATTTAATTTATAATTATTATTAGTAATAAGAATAATTATAAAAGTTGAAATAAATAAAATAACTAATTAAAAAACTTTGAAAAAAGGGGAGAAAGAGAGGTAGGAGGGAGGGAGGGAGATTTTAAAAATTTTTGAAATTTTTGCAAAAAAGTCCCCCAATTTTTTAAAATTTCCGGTACCAGCCAGTATTTGACCGATATTTTAAATACCGCCGGTACCAACCAGTATTTACATCCGGTACCATAACTTGAATTTCGGTACCGATTTTGGTCCGGTACGTATCGGTATTCATAACAATAGATGATTCTCAATAAGGATACATCAAAAAGTATATGGGATTCTTTAAAACGAAAGTATCAAAGCACAACACAAGTCAAACGAACACAATTGCAAACTTTTCGAAAAGAGATTGAAATTCTTCACATGAAAGCAGGAGAATCAGTGGATGTATATTTTGCTCGAACTCTTACAATAGCCAATAAACTGAAAGCAAAGATATTGTTGTGGATGGAAAATTTTTGAGATCTATGGCTTCCCAATTTGATTATGTTATGTGTTCCACTGAGGAGTCTATTGATACAACTACCTTAACGATTGATGAATTACAAAATAGTTTGCTTCTACATGAACAACACTTGTTCACATGTTAAAGAAGAACATGCTTTGAAGATTACTCATGGAGATCAAACAAGACTAAGAGGTCGCGGTCGAGGTAGAGGAAGAGGATGGGGAAGAGGCAGACAAAGCTTTGACAAATCCATAATGGAGTGCTATAATTGTCGTAAGTTAGGACATTTTCAATGGAAATGTCCAACCAAGAAGGAGGCTCACTACGTAGAGAATCAAGAAGAGATGTTGCTGATGGCATATGTAGATAATGCCAACAGTTATGATACATCGTTTATTAACTTGGGATGTGGCAATTATATGTGTAGTAAGAAGGAATATTTCTCAAATCTTGATGAAAAATTTAGAGATATTGTGAAGCTGAGCAACAACTCAAGCATGGATGTAATAGGAAGGGGTAATATAAGGCTGTAAGTGAATGGATTCATACGAATTATCACAGATGTATTTTACGTTCCAGAGCTAAAGACCAATTTGTTAAGTGTTAGGCAACTGCAAGAAAAAAGGCTTGCCATTATATTTCCGCATGGAAGGTGCAAAGTCTTTCATTATAAGAAAGGCTTAATCATGGATAGGAAGATCTCCTAGAATCGAACGTTTATCCTTAATGTTATATGTCAACCAATTATGTCTACTTGTTATAAAACAACTACAGAAGATATAAAACAATTTTAGCATCGTAGATATGGACACTTGAGTTTTAAGGGCTTAAAGACTCTTTTACAAAAGATGATGATGCATGGTTTACCACAATTGGAAGTCCTCTTCAAGTTTATACAAGGATTGCCTCTTAGGAAAACAAAAAAGAGAGTCATTTCTAAAGAAAAGCATCTGGAAAGCTTCCTAAACCTTGTAGCTGGTAAATGTTGACATTTGTGACCATCCAAGCCTATATCTAATAGCAAGAAAAGGTATTTGATTCCTTTCATTGATGAATTTAGTAGAAAAACATGGGTTTATTTTTTGACAGGGTTTATTGTTGTTTTCAAAAATTTTAAGATTCGTGTTAAGAAGGAAGTGAATTCATTTATACGAGGTTTAAATATTGACAGAAGAAAAGAATTTATATCACAAGAATTCACCAATTTTTGTGATACAAATGTTATAAGAAGACAATTGACAGTTGCTTACAAGCTACAACAAAATGACGCCGCAGAACGAAAGAATAGAACCATATTTATAATATGGTTTGTAGTATACTTTCAGACAAGAAAGTTCCTAAAACCTTTTGGCCTGAAGCAGTAAATTGGTTGTGCATATCTTAAATCAATGTCCCATTTTAGCAATATAAGATAAAACCCCAGAAGAAGTTTGGAGTGGAGTCAAGCCCTCGATTGACTATTTTTTGAAGTTTTGGATGTCTCTCGCATGTTCATGTACCTGACAGCAAAATAACTAAGCTAGATGATAAGAGCTTGAGCTGTGTTCTGCTAGGAGTTAATGAGGAGTGCAAGGCTTATAGACTTAATGATCAAGTCTCACAAAGGATCATAGTAAACAGAGACGTTATCTTTAAGGAAGACAAGAGTTGGAATTGGGACATGAAGAACGAAGATGGCACTATATGCAAATTGGAATGGGGTGATCATGAGGAAGTAGCAGCAGCTAACGAAGGGAGTGAATATGCTGATGTTGATGTTGATATAGAAGAATAGGGCCATGACAATTCTTTCTATGATTCTTTGCCTGCAGCAAGTTCTTCTTTTGCAGCTGAAGGAAGGATTAGAACACCACCAGTTTGGATGAGAGACTATGCCACTAGGGAAGGTCTATCTAATGACACTAATGAAGTCTTTTGGGCCATGTTTACAACTATTGATCCTATTCATTTTGAAGATGTCATAAAGAGTGAGATATGGAGGAAAGCCATGGATGAAGAAATGGAAGCAATAAAAAAGAATGACACATGAGGATTGACAGACTTGCCAGAAGGAGGAAAAAAGGTCGGAGTGAAGTGGTTTACAAGAATAAATTCAACAAAAATGGAGAAATCGACAAATACAAGGCTAGGCTTGTAGTGAAGCTATAAAGGGATATTCTCAACAGCAGAGGACAGACTATTATGAAGTTTTTGCCTTTGTAGCGCATATGAAGACAATTCGTTTAGTGATAGCTCTTGTGTTGGAGTCTTAGAAGTCTAGTTACGACAGTTAAAGAATTAGTTGCATTTTTGTTAAAGTCTATTAATTGTTTGTTGACAGCAAGAGTAGTTAGAAGTGTTATATAAATACGTTAGAAGAAAATCAATACAATTTAATTCTTCTTTCAATTCATCTTCTACAGATTTATTGTTTTCTTTCTTATGTTCACATCATCATAAGATCATCAGAAGAAGTAGAAGAAAGTCAGATCAACCAAAGCTTGTTCATTGCTTACATTGCAGGCTTTATAGTTGATATGTGCCTTGTAAAATAACAATGGTATCAGAGCATCTATTGTGAGGATCTCAAGGGATCTGTGGAGAAGTTTTGGAGGCTTCATCTGAATCAAGGATCTAGTGCAACCTCAGAAGACCTCAGTCACCAAGATGGAGAGAGTTCCAAGCATGCAGGCACCATTCTTCGATGGAGACTCCTATCAGATTTGGGCTGTGAAAATGCAGACATACCTGGCCCGAATTTGTGGGAGCCTGTTGAGCATGACTACTAGGTTGAACCCTTAGGAGACAATGCAACTATCAATAAGATGAAGTTCCATAAGGAAAGACTCACTATAAAAGCAAGGGCCAAATTTTGCCTTTATTCTGTTGTAAGTTCTTCTCTGTTTACTAAAATAATGCATCTAAGATCTGCAAAAGAGATATGGGAATTCTTAAAAGGTGAGTTTGAAGGTGATGAGAGGGTAAAAAGTATAAAGATCATCAACTTGATAATGGAGTTTGACAACTGCAAATGACAGAAGAAGAATCTGTCAAGGTCTATGTTGGGAAATTGCAGGATCTTGCAGATAGGATTCGACTTCTTAGTAGTAGGTTTGAAGATGAAAAGATTGTCCAGAAGATGTCGATTTCCCTCAATGAAAAATTCGAAGCAACCATTATATCCTTGGAGAACACCAGAGATATGACATATTTGAAGTTGTCTTAATTGCTAAGTTTCCTGCAAGCCCAAGAACAAAGGAGAGCACTAAGATCTGGAGAAGCAATTGAAGGTGCTCTTAGGGCAAGTTAGAAGACCAGTGGTGAAGGGAAGAAGAAATCCTAGACAAAGAATGGACCAGATCACAAGAAACAAGAAAAGCAAGAACTTGTTGCAACTCCTACTCAATTCCAAAAGGAATCTTGCAAGCACTGTGGTAAAAATAACCATCCTCATTATAAATGCTAGAGGAGGACTAATGTCAAGTGCAAAAAATGCAAGAAGCTAGGGCACATTGATAAGTTGTGTAGGAGCAGGTGCAGAACTCTGGTGAAGCTCACATTGCAGCCAAGAAGGAGGAGGATCAGTTATTTATGGTTTCATGTCACAACACCAGCATTTCTGTAGACGATTGGCATGTAGATAATGGATGTTCCAATCACATAACAAGCAATCTGAGTATCTTCAGGAGCCTGGACAAGAAGAACACCCGCATAGTTAAAATTGGCAATGGCCATTTGATTTTTGCAAAGGAGCAGTTGTCATTGAGAGCATGAATAACACAAGGACACTTGAAGATGTCCTTTATGTTCCAAATTTCGAGCAAAACCTCCTCAGTGTATCACAATTGATTGAAAAAGGGCATAAAGTCCTCTTTGAAAATGGTATCTGCACTATCTCAGCTCCTGATGGTAGAGTCTATTGAGGATAATAGTTAAAGACAGAGCTACTCATTGAACCTCTTTGAACAGCATCAAGCAGCTTTCAATGCAAGTATTAAAGATGCAAGTCTCTAGCATAAGAGGTTAGGACACTCACTAGAAGGGCCTTAAGCATCTATGTGAATCAAATCTTGTGCAAGGATTACCTGTCCTTAAAGAACCTCAGCAGGTCTATACCACCTGTATACAAGGGGCAGAGAACCTTTTAAGGACAACAGGTGGAGAGCAGCTGAGTTACTTGAACTAATCCATACTGATGTGTGTGGACCCCTGCCAGTTAAATCCCTGAACATAAGCAAACTATTTGTCATTTGTATTGATGACAAGTCAAGGTACTGTTGGATTTATTTCATGAATTCCAAGGCTAAAGTACCTATAATATTCAAGAAATTTAAAGTTATGACAGAGAATCAAAGTGAAAAAAGGATCAGGACACTTAGAAGTGACAATGGGACTGAGTTTTGCAATCAGAAGCTCAAGAAGATCTGTGAAGACAGTGGCATTGTACACTAATTGACTATGCCTTGCTCACCTTAACAGAATGGGGTAAGTGAGAGGAAGAACATATCCATTCTTGAGATGGTTAAATGTTTACTCAATGAGAAGTCACTACCTAAGTATCTTTGGGCTGAGGTTGCAGCAACTGTTGTGTTTCTTCTCAATAGACTTCCCATTAAAGCCTTAGAGAAGAAGACAACATATGAGGCATGGAACTCGAGAAAACCAAACCTGAAAAATCTGAAGGTATTTAAATATCTATGTTTCACTTATGTGCCTTAACAAAAAAGGAATAAACTGGATTCTAAGGTAACTGCAGAAGTCTTCATTGGATGCTTTGATGTTACTAAACAGGACAGGATCCTCATTCCTAATAGGAAGGAAGTCAAGGTCAGCAGGGATTTGACCTTTTTTGAAGATGAAGTATGAAATTGGTCAAGTGCAAATGAAGACCAAAATGGCACAAATATGGAAAGACTATTGTTGAGAAGAGTTAACATGTCTAAAATTCCATCAGAAGAAGAGTCTGAAGATGAAGTTGGTCCAGTAACAGAAGGAGAAGAAGCTCACTCATTGGGAAGTGAAGATGATCCTATATCTGAGAACCATTCTGCAGATGACCTCGAAGATCAGGTGGACCACACTCCTGTAAGGGGTACCAAACTCCTTTATGATATTTATCAAGCTTGCAATGTTGCTCTTTGTAAACCAGAAAGCTTCAAAGAAGTCAAAGAGAGTAAGGAATGACTGGCTGTAATGCAGGATGAGATGGAACTTGTAGAGAAGCCTGCAGACAAGAAGATTATTGGGGTAAGATGGGTATTTAAGACCAAAATGAATCATAATGGTACTCTAAACAATTTCAAGGCCAGGTTGGTGGCTAAAAGGTATTCACAGATAAGCGGAGTAGATTACTCAAATAGCTTTGCACCTGTGGCAAGGTTAGAGACCATTAGACTCATTTTGAGCTTATCCATAGAAAGATGTTAGCTTGTGCATCAATTAGAAGTCAAGTCAGCTTTTCTTAATGGAGAACTGAAGGAAGAAATTTATGTCGAGTAGCCATAAGGTTTTTTTGTGCCAGGAGAAGAGGATAAGGTGTTCAAATTGAGAAAAGCTCTATATAAACTTAAACAAGCCCCAAGAACCTGGTATGATAAACTAGACAAATTTCTGCAGCAGATTGGCTTCATCAGAAGTGAAAGCGAACTCACTCTCTATGTGAGAAAGGAGGACAGACTCATCTATGTCTGTGTATGTTGATGACTTACTATGGACAGGGAACAATGCTCAGAATATTAAAGGTGTTAAGCTCAAGTTGAAGAGCTTGTTTGACATGACAGATCTGGGGTTAATGACATACTTATTTGGAATGGAAGTTTGCCAAAATCAAAAGGATATTTCCATTTGTCAAAGGAAGTAATTCAGAGAGGTGCTTAAGAGGTTCCATATGTTGGAGAGTAAACCAGCAAGTTTACCAATGAACTGCATGGAGAAACTGCAGAAGATAGATGGAAGCAATGCTGCAGATGAAGGAAGATTCAGAAGTCTCATTGGTAGCTTGATGTATTTTACTTCCACGAGACCTGATATTCAATTCCCAGTGAGCATGCTGTCAAAGTTTACTACTGCACCAATGAGCTTCGCATGACAACAGCTAAGAGGATCTTAAGATACCTCAAAGGGACATATAACTTTAGCCTCGAATATTGCAGAACTGGAAGCATAAAGTTAAAAGAATATTCTGACATTGATTGGGCAGGATCTCCTAATGATATGAAGAGCACCTTTGGTTATTGTTTCAGCTTAGGATCAGGGTGTTTCTCATGGGGATCAAAGAAGAAAAGTGTGGTAGCTCAATCCACAGCGGAAGCATAACTTATTACAGCCACTGCTACAGTAAATCAAGCCATTTGGCTTAGGAAAATGATAGAAGAACTGCACATTCCACTTGAGAAGAGTACAGAAGTGTTGATTGATAACAGGGTTGCATTAGCAATCTTATTGAACCCAGTGTTTCATGAGATAACCAAGCACTTCAAGCTGAAGTGTTGCTTTCTACGAGATGTACAGTAAAAAGGAGAAGTTCAATTGATATAGCACAAGACAGAATAACAAATTTCAGACTTATTCGCTCAAGTGTTACAAGGAAAGAGGTTTGAGTATTTGAGAAACCAAGATGGGTTGTCTCAAGACTCCTAAGCCAGGAGGAGTATGTTGGAGTCTTAGAAGTCTAGTTACGATTAGTTACGTCCATTAAAGAATCAGTTGTATTTCTGTTAAAGTCTGTTAATTGTTTGTTGACAACAAGAGTAGTTAGAAGTGTTGTATAAATACGTTAAAAGAAGACCAATACAATTTAATTCTTCTCTTAATTCATCTTCTACAGATTTATTGTTTTCTTTCTTCTGTTCACATCGTCATAAGATCATCAGAAGAAGTAGAAGAAAGTCAGATCGACCAAAGCTTGTTCATTGCTTATATTGCAGGCTTTACAGTTGAGTCGTGCCTTGTAAAATAACAACTTGCAGCTCAAAGAGGATGACCTATTTACGAACTAGATGTGAAGTCTGTCTTTTTACATTGTGAGTTGCATGAAAAAGTTTTTGCGAAGCAACCTCGTGGTTATGTGAAAAAGGAAAATGAACAAAAGATTTATAGGCTGAAAAAGGCAATTGATGGCCTTAAACGAGCACCATGTGCTTAGTACCATCGTATGAAAGCCTATTTTGTAAAGGAAGGGTTTAAGAAATGCGAGTACGAGCATACTTTATTTATTAAGACAAACTCAACAGACAAAATACTGCTCATAAGTTTGTATGTGGATCTCATATTTACTGGAAATGACGATTTGATGTTTGCAAAGTTTAAAAATTCCATGAAGCATGAATTCGACATGACAGACCTTACCAAAATGAGGTATTTCCTTAGTCTTAAAGTCTTACAAAGGTCAGACGTATCTTTATCAGCCAAAAGAAGTATGCATCAGAAGTGTTACAAAGGTTTGGAATGGATAAAAGTATCTCTGTTCGTAATCCAATTGTTCCAGACATTAAACCTATAAAGAATGCAAGTAGAGTTTGGTACAAGACTTATTATAAACAAATTGTGGTTAGTCTCATATATCTCACAGCCATGCATCCAGACATGATGTTTATAGTAAGTCTTATCAGTAGGTATATGGAGAATCCTACTGCAGTACATTTACAAGTTACAAAAAGGGTGTTAAGATATTTGAAAGGAACAACTAAGTTTGGAATCTTCTACAAAAAGGGAAGAGATGATGAACTTGTTACCTACCCCGATAATGATTATCTTAAACATCTAAAAGACAGAAAGAGTACTTCAGGTTATATGTTTTTATTAAGTTAAGGATCAATACTTTGGTTATCAAAAAAACAACCTATGGTGAGTTTATTTACAATAGAGGTGGAGTTCAACAAATCCATAACTCCATTGTGATAGTAGCTCTGCAATTAAGCAAATCCATATCTCAATTATGATAGAAGCTCTACAATTAAACTTTCTAAGAATCCAGTTATGTATGGTCGCAATAAACACATAAACATGCTGTTTCATTTTTTTCTAGATCTCGCAAAGAATGGCACACTAGAGTTTGTGCATTACGACATGCAGGAACAAGTGGTTGATGTAATGGCCAAACCATTCAAATTGGATAGCTTCTTAAAGCTACTTGATCAATTAGGAGTTTAAACTGAGATTGTTATAAATTGATTGCTTGTAGCATTCAATTAAAAGGAGGAATTATTAAGTTGTTTTAGTAGTTAGTTACCATGTAGTGCACTTAGTCTATCACATTTATAGAAGTTGTTATAACGTGAATTTATTGTTTCTTTCATAACTGAGTTATAAAGCTATATAATAGCAAAAAGCTGTTCTTTAATATTAAAGTGATTACTCCTATTAAGACTCTTGAAAATTTTAAAAATTTGATCAAATTTAAATTTATTAAAATTATTTTAGTAATACGCAAAGTTTAATTACAGATTCAATATCAACTATAAAATTGTATTAACTGGAAAAAATGGAAAAAATAAATGTTTTGTTTTCTATAGAATGACGAACAGAACTATTTAAACAATCTCTATGACGTTTAAAGTAGTTCTTAAAACTTTCAATCAACCTTTTTACGTTCTTTAAAATCCAGTTTGTTCAAAAAATTCAGTAACCTATTCAAGAAGAAGCTTTTAGATTCTTCAACTCCTTACTTGGCATTGGGGCAAGAACTAATGTTACTCTTCGGGATTTTCAGCATCTCAACATTAAACAAGTGCCTCCTTCTAATTTGGATATGTTAACTAACCCAGGAGAGGATAGCGAAATTGAGAAATGTGTTTTTGGAATCAATGGTAAGAAAGCTCCTGGGCCAGATGGTTTTAATGGCTACTTCTGTCAACAATCTTGGAATATTATTGGTGGATTTGTCAAGGAAGTCATACATGAATTCTTTAGAAACTGGAAACTGCTCAAGGAGATTAACAGAACATTCTTGTGCCTGATTCCAAAAGGGGCTAATCCATCAACCTTTGAAGACTATCGTCCTACTTCTTGCACAAATTTCCTTTATAAAGTGATCTCTAAGATACTAGCAGCTAAACTGAAGAAAGTTTTGGCTCCTTTGATTAGTGATAACCAAAGTGCCTTCTTGTCTGATAGATATATTGGAGACAACATTCTTATTGTACAAGAGCTTTTAAAAGGCTACTCTATTTCTAATAGCCAGGGATGTCAATGCGTCGGGCCGAGGGGGTCACAGGCCAACCCGTGGTCCTGCACTGGTTCGGATGATCTGGCCCGAGACTTGGCCCACCGGCGGGCTGTCTAGCTTAGCCCGTTTATATTTTTTTAATTAAAAAAATTACAAAATCTCCAAATGAGCAAGCCACGGGCCAACCATGGTCCTCCCGGGCTGGATTAAAATACCATCCCTACTAATAGCCCCCTGAATTGTACTATGAAGATTGATTTCCACAAGGCTTTTGATAGTATCAGCTGGCAATTCTTGCGATCTACGTTGGAGGTTTTTGGATTTCCATAACAATTTATCAAATGGGTCATGAAATGCATTACCTCAGCTTCTTTTTCGATCTTGATTAATGGATCCCTTTCACAATATTTCAAAGCCGCAAGAGGTATTATACAGGAAGACTCCATTTCCCCATACATATTTATCCTGGCCA
>JANIIA010000002.1:4190506-4218600 GCA_027478495.1 Erythroxylum alaternifolium
TCTCAACTTCGTATAACTCAATTAGAAACAGTCTCTTTATTAGATAGAGATGAGGTAGAGTCGTTTCTAATATTTTATAGGTATTGGATAAAATAAAAAAAGTCCTTACTTTTACTTATTTTTGGGCCCTCGTAAAGAATAAAAAGAAAAAAATATGAGCATTTTTTATCGAACTTTATGAAGTCAAGAGTGAACCTTATTTAATTACATTTTATTTTTTATGAGGGTAAAAATGAGTCTTATTTTGCTATTTATGAGGATGGGCCTAGGCTAGTCTTGAGATAAGGTTACGCACTACTGAACTTCTCTAAATTTTATGTATTGACGAGATTTCTACTGGGTGTTATTAATGTTACTAAATTTATAATTGTATTAAGTTAAATGTGTAATGTTAAAAGTATTGAAATTTTATATTTTTTTAATGTAAAAGTATAAATTACCCTATAACATTTCTTAAAAGGCCTCTTAGGGGATGGTCGAGTTGGTGGAGTGGGAGGCATAGGCCAAAAGATCCTATGTTTGAATCCTCCTATCTACACTTTTTCGATCGAACATGTCGTACAAGACTTGCCTAGTATGAAATACTTGATTAACGTGATTTGTAGGCTATTACGTCAATTCGAAAATTTATCCAGTGCGTATCCAAATGATAACAACTACGAATTAAAAAAATCTTAAAAGGTTTAATTTAGTTCTGCTTATTATTTATAGTATCACATTATATTTTAACATTTTTAATATCGTGTCACAATTAGACAATTTAAATCTATTTAATATTAATGTAAATTTGAAAATAATTAATTAATTTAGGGTAATTTTATTTTAATATTTAATATTTCACAAACATTTAAATAAGTTTTTAAAGTTATTTTTGTTATTATTTTTAGGATTTTATAGAATTTATAGAATGTAAAATAGTTTAAGAATTAAAGTCAAAACCGCCTTTCTCGGCTTCAATCAGTCCGACAGTCCGTGATTGACTCACATATCAAATCATCCTGCAAAGAATATAAAGAGAGAGAGAGAGAGAGCAGAATAATTAAAGAGACCTTGCTTTAAGTTTAAGTGTTTAACCCCTTTTCTTACTTTTCCTTTTTCTAGAATATTAAAACTTGAAAGAATAATATTTATAAAAAAATTTTCAAAGGATGATAACTTGTTTTACACCCAAAAAAAAAACATAATCACCCTTTTTATCTTATTCTAACCTTATTCCATGATAAAAGCGACATTGATTTGTGTATAAAAAGAAATAAAATGATATTATTTTTAATGTTAAATACGATCTGACTCGGGTTGATCGGGTCATGGGCATGTCATAAGTCGGTCTATTGATATCTCTAGGGTAGAGTATTAGATGCAAAAAATCTAGTGCCCCCTTCCCGAGCATCAATCATGTAATTGGACGAAGATTTGGATTAAAAGTATTTCGATCTCACATGTAATTAGTGTGGTTTGAGTGATTTAATTAAAAATTCTTACATATTACTTAACAATATAATTAAGACTAGGGATAAAGCCTTACTTCTAAACTTTTTTTAAGTTAAAAATTTAAATATATTTAAAAATTTAAATCTCTTTGTTAAATTAATTTAAATTTTTTTGACTTATTTTCATTTTAATTTGATACTTTTAGAGATTAAAATTAAGTTAAAATAATTTTTAATTAATTTAAATTTAATGAAAGTACTTTTTGTTATAGTATTTCATATTGACTAAACATGAAAATATTAAAGGGTTTATAAGTGGTAAGGGTCAACTATTCAAATAACTAGTTCTAGTTATTTTGACAATTGTTGACCCAAGTTTAATTCTTATTAGTAGACTCTACACTCTATCCATATTAAAAATTCTAATATGGTATCAGAACAGGTTTGACTCGGATTATTAATTTATTGATTGTCCATCTGAATGTTCAGTCCCAACGAGCCGGTCCGATTATCACTGCGTTTATTTCAAGTGACAACTAGATGTCCAGTCCTAGTTGCATTGAAGAGGAGTGTTAGAGTATCCCATATTGACTAAATATGAAAATGTTAGAGAGTTTATTAGTGATAAGGTCAACTATCTAAATAACTAGTTTTATTTATTTTTGACAATAGTTAATCCAAGTTTAATTCTTATTAGTAAACTCTACACTCTGCTTATATTAAAAATTGTAATACTTTTAGTCAATTATTATGTGGATCAAATTCCTTTTTTAATCCTCCGTTTACTCTTTTATATAAATACATATATATATATATATTATTTTAAGGCGTTACTCTAATTAAATATGTTGAGTTTACAAATCAAGGGAAAGTGTAAATAAAGTGAAAGATTGAAAAACGTGAAACACCATATAAAATGTCAAAAAACTAAAAAAAGCTTGGCCGAAAGTAATGTGAATAAGAGTTATTGTTACGCAGTTAGTTCACACTTAGCTTCGTGTACCTGTTTTCTTGTTCCTTCTGCTGCATTTTTATGTTTACACTCGACAGCGATCACATTTAGGGCCGGTCGGTCTAGCACGATCGAAGCCCAGGTTGATCAAACCTTAGTTGAGCCTCGATCTGATGTTTTCAAGAAAAAGTTTTTCAAGTTGGACTAAAGTTTGGGCTGCTCAGGCCCAACTCTGTCTTCCTACATCTATGATTTACAAAATCTGTCATCTGGAATCAATTTCTGTGTACAGCGCAAAACCAGTTGGCCCCCTCGACCTGATCATCGGCTTTCACAAGGGTTCATCTTACGAAATCATTCTTAGTTCAATTACTCTAGTACAGTCCCCTATCTGCCAACGTTGTTCTCACCCTCTCCACATCTGAAGCTCGACCTGCATTGCCATAAATCTCCATTAAAAGTTGAAAGTTGTGTTCATTGTCTGGCTCCAACTCAAAGAGATTCCCAGCAGCTATTTCTCCAATCTCCACATTCCCATGGAGATAACAAGCATATAGCAGAGCTCCCCACATAGTTGGACTGGCCTCAAGCTCCATTTTCTCGACTATAATGCCGTAAGCTTCATTGATCAGCCCTGCCCTCCCGTAAAGATTCACCATACAAGCATAATGCTCTGTAATGGGTTCTATTCCATACTTCTCTATCATAAATGAATATAACCTTTCGCCATCTTTTACTAAACCCAAATGAGCACAAGCCGAGAGTGTTGACACAAATGTAATGTTGTCCGGCAAAATACCATCTTTCTCCATACATTCAAAATAACTCAAAGCTTTGGGGTCCTTACGGTGTGCAGAAATTACAGAATTCCATGAAACAATATCTCTTTCAGGCATATGATCAAACACCCAACAGGCTAGATCCAATTTCCCGTTGTTAGCATACAAAAGGATCAAAGAATTAGCAATTGATACATCCCATTCCATCCCTTTTCTCATTATCCAACCATGGACCTGAGCTCCAATCCTTGAATATGATACATTTGCTAAAATGGTGGAAATAGCTACGGAGTCTAACTCAAACCCTTCCTGAAGCATGGCACGAAATGTGTGCAATGCCTTTACTATGAGCCCGTGACGAACATAACCAGTGAGCATAGTGTTCCAAGAAATGCTGTCCTTGCATGCAATCTTATCGAATATCCTTCGAGCCTTAACAATGTCGCCACATTTAGCGTACATATCAACAAGCGCATTTTGCACAAACCCGTCATTGCCAAAACCCAATCGGACCAAATCCCTGTGCACTGCCTCTCCAATCCCGATTAAACCGATTCCACCGCAAGCCTTTAACACTCGGGGAAATGTGAACTGGTCTGGTATGACATCATCTTCTTGCATTTGAAAATAAAGGGCCATTGCATCTTCATATTGACCCAATTCAGCATAACCTGCAATAAGCGAATTCCAAGCGAAAGCCGACTTTTCTCTGTTAGACATTTGATCAAACACAGTATGTGCCTCATCAACGTATCCGCTAGACGCATACAACCTCAACAGCTTCGACGAAATGCCGACGTTCTTGCGTAGGAGACTACTGGGTATGAGCCCATGAATCCTAATGCCCTGTTGAATAGCGTTTAACTTGTAAAATGTCTCCAAAAGGGAAGCGAAGATATGGGGATCGATAAATATGCCCTTTTCCATAGAAGATTCGAGGTCATTGACGACGCTTTCAAGGGCTTCGAGTTTGGTTTGAGGATAGGGATTGTTGTTGACGAGAAGAGGGGTTGGTGATGATTTGGGAAAAGAGCGGATAAAGCGATTCAATTTTGGGGGGAATTGTCTCTGGTATTGCTTCTTCGCTTTCTTGCTTCTGCTTCCCAAGTACAGAGTCATGGAAGGTGACCTGAGAGGCTGTGGATGTAGAATGCTTGTCATTTTCCAGGGAACTGAATTGGAGAATGTTTGTGAAAATGGACCATATTTGAATTCTCTTATTTATTCATATTGGGTTGTGATCAGTAATTGATCCAGAACCGATAAGCAATTGCAGTATAATTCGCAATCCATAATTTAAAACCCAAAAGTTGGAATTGCAGATCTACACTCAGCTTTCATAATTTCACATACCACAAAAGATGCAGCTTTTGAAGATCAAAGCTGCAAATTCATTTGCGTATGATAACATCCAGAAACTACACAACTTCAACAAATGGATGGGTTGCTTCAGGATATGAAGAGAAACATTCAGAACCACATCAACTAGTAAAGTTTAAGATATTTGCTTCCAAGAAGGTTCAGGGAAAAATAAAATGTAGTTACCTTCTCTTCATCACTAGTTAGTTGGAGTTTGTGGGCACTGCTTTATTCAGCTGATGGAAACTGAATAACAAGTTTCATTCACCATCAGCAGCGTGGACAACAACAATGAAGTATCAACCTTAGAGAGGATTATTATCTAATTCCTTCCTGCTATCTGCCAAGATTCATCTAAGGAAAACTGAACTGAAGACAACTATTGCCTGTCAAAGAGGCCGAGTGACTCCCACTAAGTCTTCAGAGACACTTCTGACCCTTCAGCAAGCCGATTAACTTTCATTTAATTGCCTGCAGTTGAATCGATTTAACTCAGTTATTGGGTTTTAGTAACACCAAGAGTATCCACAAATTAAGCGGCTTCACGTTTATTATCCACTTCCCCATTTTAAATACATATCAGAACCACAACCACAAAAAACAGAGGCATAGAACAAGAAGAGAAATAACTGGAAAGTGAAGATGTCCATGACATACCTCACATGATGCAAAAATTGGGCAAACTTTTTCAAAGATCTCATCTACTGTTCCTACAGCATTGATCTGCATGCATTGGCTTCTATACTATAAGTAAGTTAGATCATTATTTTATAAAGGAGAAACCTGAAATAGGAACTGAATAACCATGAATATAACAGATGACAAGTACACATCAACGCAGAGACAAGTAATAAAAAATTAGTCTCCACGTCTCGGGAAGCATCTATTAAAGAACAAACAAAGATGTACAAGGATCATGGTACTAAGGTTGCATACTCTTGACTGTTACAGACTTACCGTATGAAGTTTTCCTTTCTTGGAGTAATACTCAATAACAGGAAGAGTTAATGCTTGAAATATTTTTAGCCGTTTCTTGACTATATCTATTCTATCATCAACTCGTCCCTGCAACATAGATAACATAATTTGAGTAACATTTTGATACACTTGGATTATGTAGATAAACCATAATCACCTGATTACGGTTAAGTACACGTTTTATCATCTCTTCTTCAGGACAATCAAAGAACAGAACCAAATTTGGTTCTGTTCCAATCTGCATGAGCAAGAAAAACACTAGTATCAACTGCAAGCAGGTACTTATCATGTTGCTAGTTGATAACTTACTAAAAAGCTCTCTGTTTGCAATTATCCTAGTCTGCTCCAATTTTCAAGATTCCCACCTATTAGAAACTTCTTCCATTTAGTTATTCACTCATCTAGATGTCATACCATTGGTCAGATAAATTTACACAGCGATACTTACATATCTTGAACAATCAAATTATATTCAAGATAGATAGGAAACTGAATTGATCATTTGGATTCCTGTACCAGTACAACTATTAAATTAAAAAGAGATGCACTATACATAGAAGATACAATGCAGGAAGGAAAACTCACTATGCGTTCATATGCTACACGATTCTCCTCGGTTCTCGGAAAACCATCAATCAGAAATTTATGATTATTGCTTGATTCCATTTCACGTTGAAGCAGTTTGACTGTCACTTCTGAAGGTACAATTTTTCCTTTTCTCATTTTATCATGAATCATGGCACTGAAAATTCAGTTCTATCCTCAGTGAACATGCACATAACATGAATTTATGCTCGTGGAAAGATTTCCATAGAAGAGAATGCAACATTACCCGTACTCACTAGTGGAAAGCATTTCCTTCCTTAACAATTCACCAGCACTTAAGTGAGTGAATCCAAATGTCTCAGCAATTTTTACACCTTGTGTACCTTTTCCACTACCAGGGCCACCTGAGGGGAAATTCATAGTTTAGCCACCAACAATGGACATTTGATACTTACAGAAATAAAACTTTGGAACTTCAACTAGTCAAACAAAGAAAGCAAATAAGAAAACCATGAACCACAATCATTTTCATTTACATCTTTATCCATCAAAGAACAGGAAATAGAAAAATAGAAGAGAAGAACACAACAATGTGTAATTCGAAATGACCGTCCATTACCTAAAACAAAAGTTATGAATGGGGTTTTCTCTTGGGAATCAGCTCCATCTGCTAACTGCATCCGTACAAAGATTAGGAAACAAAAAAAGAAGGAAAATCATCAGGACCCCACCACATGCACTTCCTATCATTTTGGCGGTGACCACTTCCAGCTATCAAATAACAAGCCTAGAGGTGAAAATGACAACTACAAACGTTTTATGTTTCTCAATTTATGTTAAATGAGTTACTGATGCAAAGTCTTAAACTAACGTGAATCTCCATTGTTGAAGCTTAAGAAACACCAAGTAAAAGAAGCTAATAACTGTGTACCGGAGCTGGTGCCTCAGTACTAAACGATACCCAGATCTTCAATCCATAACCTGCCTGCACATCAACATCGTAGATGAATAGAACTGCAAGAAATACGCACAAATCACAACATTGCTTGTTCTACGGAGGAAAGCAGAGGCGTACCGAGCAGAGTGAAGATGGTTTGGAGGAAGAGATCAATGGAGAAAGTGAAGCCACGCGCCTCCACATTTTGGGTTGACTAAAGCTCGATCTCGATCTCTGTTACTTTTTTCCGGTGGAGTGGTTTGACCCTCCTGGTCCTGGGATGGAAGTTAAGTGTTGATTTGGGTTTCAGCCTTTCGTGGAGACATTACGTCGAACACGTAACGCTCTGTTTGTTGAACTGCGCGGCAGCTGAACTCCAATACGATTATTTTATGAGGTACGTACGCACGTTCCTGATGGGCTCGTGCTACATGGAATCGTGGCCCGTGTTTGACATTCGGGTGGTAGTTGGGTTAGGGATGACAACTAGGCTCCATCCCAGCAAGCTTGCAAAATGATATTGTTTTATATTTTAAATTTAAGAAAATAAATTTGGGTCAAACCCAATTGGATATGGGTCGGGTCAAACTGCCTTAAGCTCATGTTATAATAAAATATATTTTTAAATGATATCATTTTTCCTTTTATTGCATAAGATTAATTGAAAGATAACTTTATATATATATTCTTTTCAAGCATATTCTTCGTATGAGTTGTAGGGATTGGCAACAACGGCCACACCCATGGCCCGCCTATTTTTCTAAAACGATGTTATTTTAAATTTTTTTCTTTAAAAAAAATTTATGATCAGGTCACCACAACTTGACCCGATTTATTGTCATTTCTAATAAGTTGTGATTGTTTATATAAAATTGAAGTCAAAATTTTGTTTTGATTATCTCTTAGAAGACTTTTACTTTACTCCTCCGAATGATTAAAACATTTAATTAATTTTGTCGGTTTAATTGTAAAAGTTTTGAACTGTTTTTTAGTTTGATTTTTAATTTTTTGGTTAAATTTACTTTAATAACTCTTGTTATTTAAAAAGATTAATATATTAATTAATCAGTCAATTTTAGTAAATAAATAAGATTTTATAAACAAAAATAAATCAATTAATTTTATTTAACAATCTCTTTTTTAATTAAACTTTAAATTCTTCTATAGAAAATAACATTCTCTTTCAATCATATTTTAAATTCTTTATTTTTATTTAATCTTTAGCTGACTTTATGACAATCTGATGCTAGTGAACCTTTTAAACCTTAAACCTCTTGTCTTATCGGTTAAACTTTCGGTCTGGTTTTTAAAATGTTAACTATAATAAATAAATATTGATGAAGTAGGTTGTCATTGTACAAATTCTACAAGCATAAAACAAAAACAAAGAGATTATGCACCCATTTGTTGATATCAAATCCAAATAAAATCTCTCAAACAGAATTTTTATATAGATTTAGAACCCAAGTTTTAGATCTTCCAAATTCCAATCACCAAACTCAAAACACTCTGGTTGATGACGAATCTTGTGATGGAATAGTGAAGCAAGAAATGGGATTGTGGGGACTTGCTAAAGAAAATGGAAATTGAAATTTGCAGACACCATAGGTGTCGATGATGAGTGATCGAGCTCCTAAGCTTTTTCACCATCACAATCATGGACCTCGAGGAGTAAGTGGAGCCAAAACTCAGGAGCCTGAAGGAGGAAGAGGAAGACATCAATTTTTAGGTGTGGGGCTCTTGTCAAGAGCTTGTCCTTCAAACTCATTCCCAACCACACACAACATACGCGTGAATCATAATTTCTCACACAACAACATCAATGTCCTTCTTCTTCGTTTGTTCTTGTCTAGAGAGAATAAAAAAAAGAAGGGCAAACCTCATTTTCTTGTCATGTTTATGGTGCAAATTGCATGATTTATCATTCACTCCAAATGGTCAATGCTACTTAAATTCCAAGTTAAGAGTTCATCCATCCAAAGGTCAAACGTAGAGCTTCATTAACTGAAGGTTAAGTAGATTAATCGTCACAATAAAAAAGATTAATTTACTTATCCTATAATTTAAAAAATCTTTAAAAGGTAGTAATGTTTTTTAATGTAAGATGACTGTGATATGTTGCTTCAAGTTTTAATGATATCATTTAGTCTTCTAGGTCGATGATGATCTTTCTAGAAATCCAAAAGCGAGTTATCCTCTTAGTCTCTTTAATTACATTTTGAACATTCTCTCCGTGTGAAAGTGATAAAAAATAACATTAAGGTGACAAATAGGGGTGACTTGATTAGTTTCAACTCTTTACTTAAAGCTCTCTTTTGTAAGAGGTTTTGAGTTCGAGTCACCACAAAGAGGAAGAGAAGGAGAATTTTTCTTATTGATGATCCCCTAATCTCCTAGATATGTTCCTTGGTCGAATCAATTGCGGACGTCTCACTTATAGCGACAGTGTGAAAGTTGAAACTACTAGAAAATCTGGGACTGATAGGAACCTGATGCTGAGCAGGCCAGTGATCAATCAACAATTGACTTATCAATATGTAACGACTCTTTGTGCGTAGAAATGTATAGGCTATATAGGAACCTAGAAGACCTTGGGATTCCAGATTTACCTCCTCTAGGCTCATAGAGTAGGGTCTTAGAAGTTTAGGATTAGTCCGACAAGCTAAAATACCTAATGTATATCCAAAAAAATAATCTTAAGATGTAACATTGAAATTTAAAAAAAGGAAAATAAAGTGTTATTAGTTATTAGTTATTACGGTCAATTTAGGATAAGGGGATGCACGGCAAAGAAACATGAAGTTATCAAATTCTTCTTCAAACCGTAGTATTCACATTGGTCAATTTTAAGAAAATTGACAAGAAGGTTAAGTGAATAAAATGTGAACAATCTTAATAACATGTGAAGACTTACTAATAAATTGAGAATTTGAGATTAGAATATCCTGAATTTTTAAAGTTTTAAATATTATCTTTTTAAAAATTTAGCTCTTATATAATGATTTAATTGAATTCATCGCTTCATTATGAATTATTAATTTATTAAATAATTTACTTAAAATATGTTAATTTAAACTCTTACAGTCACATTAATCAATCACTAAAAGTTTCAACAACAGTAATATTCAGTAAGATTCTCGATATAATATAGGATTTGAGGAGGTTCAATAGTACATAGCCTTATTTATATATAATAGATAGATTATTTCCGAATTACCAACATGTAATGTCAATTTCAAGAAATTTAAGTGAGTTAAAAGTGGATAGAAATTTTTTTTAGGCTTTTAAATATTAAAAAAATAATTTAAATACTTAAATAATAATTTAAGCAAACCCATAATTTCTTTTAATCGTTAAATTATTAAATAATTTATTTATATTTAAGAAAAAATGTGCACTTGATGGGTAGACTTGGAAGGTGTCAAGCACATGCATAAGACAAGCGTGGCAAGTGTGTAGCAATATGTTCAACTATTTATTGATTTGGCATGAAGCAAAGAAGAAGGTCACTTGTATATAAAGGTGGGTGAGTGGGGCTTTGAGTCTATTGCCAATGTATTATTATTATTACTTATTAGCTACTAAGCGAGACATTTGGATTTAGTAGTGTTGATCATGGGAAGACAGCCTTGTTGTGACAAGCTTGGTGTGAAGAAAGGTCCCTGGACCGCCGAGGAGGACAGAAAATTGGTCAATTTCATTCTCACACATGGCCAATGCTGTTGGCGTGCTGTGCCCAAGCTCGCCGGTCTCCGCCGCTGTGGGAAGAGCTGCCGTCTCCGTTGGACTAATTACCTCCGCCCTGACCTGAAACGTGGCCTTCTTAATCCGGCGGAGGAGCAACTTGTCATTGATCTTCATGCCTGTCTTGGCAATAGGTATATATATATATTCATCATGATTTTCACTGGTTTCTTGTTTCTTTGTTTCTGACTTTCAGAGAGATTCTTGCTTTTGAATCCTATGAAGAGTGATGATTTTGTTCAGGAATATAAACCCAACCTGAAAGTGAGAAAACTGAGAAGGATCAAAGATCTGACAGGCTTTCACCATCATCAAAAAGATTTAACTTTTCTTCCACTTTCTTCAGGTGGTCCAAGATTGCAGCAAAATTACCAGGAAGAACAGACAATGAGATAAAGAATCACTGGAACACTCACATCAAGAAGAAGCTTATTAAGATGGGGATCGACCCTGTCACACACGAACCTCTTCAGAAGCAAGTTAGTAACCCACTAGAAGAGAGTGCACAAGCCTCGTCAAATGATGACTGTTCTAGCACGCCGCCACCTGAAAATTGCTCGGTTGAAGAGAGTAGAATATCCAATCCTGACAGTAACGACAACCCAATAACGAGTTCAATCTGGCCGGAGACTCTTCTTAACGACTCGGCATGGAATTTTCCGGCGAGCAGAGAAGAGTACTGTGGGTTTGGTACATCATCATCGTCATCAGGAGGTAATTCTCAATGGTTTTTAGATGAGTACCTTGGACTTGGTAGTTTTGGTGACATGGATCCAAGTTTATTGGACATGAGTGGCAAGCACTAACCTGTAGTGTAGTTATCATAAAGTAAGGGAAAAAAAAAAAAAAGGATCCAATTCCTGAAATTCCAGTTTCTGGCCTTGTATTTCAATAGTTTGTCTTCATCTTCATCTCCATCTCAAAACCCTAGTTTAGGGTCTTGGAATAAACCAAGAGAAGTGGGATTTTCAGGGCAAAATGTTCGGTTTTAGTTATTTTTCTCTGTTTTTCTTTGTGATGTACAGATGAAGATAAGAAACTATTGACATGTGTAATTATAATGATCCAGAGTTTTTAATCAGCTTGTACCTAATATTGAATAGTCTTCAAATTCTATATTACGAATTACTAGTCAGAATGTAGTTACGAGCTATTAAGGTAATTACGGACAAGCAAACGTAATTATGATAAAGTACAATATTAATTCAGAGTGCAATCACAATATTACAAGTCATGATATTTTGCTCCCCAGTTTAAAGCACTAATTATCCCATGTTCAAGAAAAATGGTAGTGGAAATACATCCTTGAATCCAATTTACGAATCGGTCAGGAAAGCCAGAGGATGCTACTAAGTCTATGTTAATCTGATTGGTTTCCAGAAAATGAACAAAACTATTGAAAAAAAATAAATAAAGACATGAAAGTGAGAAGAGTAGAAGGAGTTAAAAAATTAGTTACACATTAGTCTTGCCTTGCTTTATATAGACAAGGCTGAAGTCCACCTCAGGTAATAATTAACTCACTCACGTGACAAAACACACAATTACTCTCAATACTCCCCCTCGAGCTGAGAAGGAAAAACATTTTTCATTCCTAACTTGGACAGTAAATGATGTTGATGCTCGATCTCAATGGGCTTGGTCAAGATATCAGCTAACTGGTTATTGGAAGATACATAGCAGGGAGAGAGTTGTTGATTCTGAATTTTGTCTCGGATTAAATGGCAGTCCCCGTCAATATGCTTCGTTCATTCATGAAAAATGGGATTGGAGGCAATTTGAAGAGCTGCAGTATTGTCACAGTAAAGAGAAACAGGAGTCAAGCTAGAGACATGAAGCTCAATGAGTAACTGTAAGAGCCATATGATTTCACAAGACACTTGAGCCATGACACAATACTCAACCTCAGTTGTTGATCATGCAATAACAGACTGCTTTTTGGTTTTCCAAGAGAGCAAGGAGGATCAAGCATGATGCAATAACCAATGAAGGACCTTCTGTTAGTTGGACAGCTAGCCCAATCTGAGCCTGAATAAGCTGATAACTGCAAAGAAGATTGAGCAGCTAAAGAATAATCCAAGACCAGGTGTACCTTTGAGGTACTGAAGGAGATGCAGTGTTGCATGATAATGAGTAGAAGTAGGACTGTGAATGAATTGACTGAGAATATGGACAGTGTAAGTAATATTTGGTCTGGAAATGGTAAGATAAATGAGTTTGCCAACCAGTCTTCTATATGAATTGGGATTTGTCAAAGGTGTGCCATCAGCAGTCAACAACTTGGTATGTTGATCCATAGGAAACTTCAAAGGCTTACAACCGGTCATTCCTGTTTCTTATAGCAAATCAAGAATGTATTTCCTCTGAACCAGTTGAATATCAGACTGAGATCTCAGTATTTCAGTTCCCAAGAACTTTAGATCACCAAGGTCCTTTATGGAGAATCTGGAATGAAGAAATGTTTTGAGGTGTTGAATATGAGAGATATTGGATCATGTGATGATTATATCATCTATATATACCAATAGAATAGTGAGATCAGGGCCATTTGCTTTGGTGAACATGCTATAATCATATTTAGATTGAGGAAAGCCTGCTGCAACAAGTGATTCATTGAGTTTAGCAAACCACTATCTTGGGTCTTGCTTAAGTCCATACAAGGACTTAGTAAGTTTACAGACTAATTTGACCTTCTGATATGTAGTAGAATGCTCCTCCTTACTGCAAAATTGATTATAACCTTCTGGAATAGCCATATAAACTTCCTCTAGAAAATCTCTACGAAGAAATGCATTAATAACATCAATTCGGTAGAGAAGCCAGTGCTTGACAGTAGCTACAACCAATAAAGTCCTGACAGTAGGCATCTTTGCAATTGGTGCAAATATTTCTACTTAATTAACTCCAAACTCTTGACTGTAGCCTTTTGGAACTAATCTAGCCTTAAACCGTTCAATGGACCCATCAACTTTATATTTGACTTTGAAGACCCATTTAGAGCCAATGGTGTGTTTCCCAAAAGGTAGAGGAACAATTTCCCAAGTGTTGTTGAGTTCTAAGGCGGAGAGCTCAGCTTGAATTACTTTCTGCCATTGTTCATGTTGAATAGCTTCTTTGAAAGAGCTTGGTTCTGCAATACTTGTGATGGCAAGAGCATAAGTCTGATCTTGAGAAGACAAAGAGTGATAATCAACATAGTTAGAAAGAGTATATAAGATTGAAGAAGAGGAGTAATCTGACATCCAAAGGGGATGTTGTTTGATTTTGGTGGATCTTCTAGGAACTAGAGTTGGCATTGGTACATGTGGAGGTGATTCAGCGTTTGGTGGTGACTCAGTAGCTGGTGATGATTCAGCAGTGTGTTGAGTATCTGGTTTTGGGTCAGTATCTGTATCAAAATCATAGCAGGAAGGAGCAGAATGAAACAATGGAAGATTTGATATTAAGAACTTTTGTGACATGTGTTTAAAAGAAAAGTAATGCTCCATTAACTTGACATGTCTATTGATAATAATCTTATGGGAAACTAGATGATAAGTTTTGTATCCTTTTTGACCTTGTGGATAACCTACAAATACAAAAGGAGTAACTCGTGCATCAAACTTTGTTTTTGCTGTAGGAATTGTATCAACATAACAAAACCACCCAAAGACTTTTAGATGATCATAAAATGGTTATTTAACGAACAGAATCTCATATGGAGTCTTGAATGATAGAACTGGCAGAGGATTTCTATTGATGAGATATGTTGCTGTGAGAATACAGTCACCCCAAAAGGATATAGGTAGGACAACATGAAATCTGAGAGCCCTGACAACTTCCAATACATGTCTCTGCTTCCTCTCCATAACTCCATTCTGTTGTGGAGTATATGGACAGCTCATTTGATGAATGATCCCTTCTTTCTAATAAAATGCAGCAACAACACAACTTATGAATTCCCTATCATTGTCTGATCTCATAATTTTTACTTTACTGTTGAATTGAGTTTGAGCTAGCTGAACAAAGTTTTGAAGAACAGAAAGTGTCTGCGACTTATGTCTTAGAAGGTAAGTCCAAGTAGTTATGTTGTGATTATCCACTATGGTGAGAAAATATTTACAACCAGACTAGGTGGCAGGAGTATACGAGCCCCAGATATCATAGTGAACCAAATAAAAAACATGTGCACTTTTATTGCTACTATTAGAAAATGACAGTTTTGATTGTTTAGCTACAGGACATATAGTGCAGATACTTTTATTTACATTTGTCATCAAAGAATTCAAATGATCTATATGTTTGAGAACTTCATAAGGTGTGTGTCCCAATCTGAGATGCCACACTTTGAAGTTGTCAAACTCAGGCGCTTTATTAGGAAGAAATGCAGGCAATAGCAATGCAGTAGATTGTAAGTCCAGCTCATACAGTCCACTGACAGCACTACCAGTCCCAATCTCCTTTGTAGTCAGTGAGTCCTTAATAGAACAATAGTTAGTTCTGAATTTAACTTTTACAATTATGGTCTTTAGTCAACTTACTGATTGACAATAAATTAAACTTGAAACTAGGAATACAGAGCACATTCTTTAAGATTAGTCCAGTAGGAAGATGAACATTGCCAGTAGCAAGAATTCTAGCTACTTCGCCATCAAGTAATGTGATTTCTACATTGTTTTACAGAGATATGGGATTGTGCAAAGTTGAGTAATCATGAGTTACATGATGAGTAACGCTTGTATCCAAAATCCAAGTCTAAGCATTCAATGAAGCAACAAAGCAAAAAGGATTCCTGTAAAATTGACTGTAGGTAAAGATGAGTCAGTTGACTGGGAGTTTAAAGAGATGTACTAATTTAGAAAAGAGAACAGTTGATCTTTCAGACTCTAGAAACCAATTTGTTCATGATTAGAGGTACTTGATAGGTCCAACTCAGCTACTATTGCATTGGCTCTTGTGTTGAACTTAATATCCTTCTTTTTGTATTTCTTCCTTGGCACATACCTCACCCCAGTTTTCTGAGGTTTGTCTTTACTCTTCATATGCCATGAGGGATAGCCAAAGGTTTCCACCCTCACAATGATCACACACAATACTGTTTTTCTTATAATTGAACTTAGACTGATTAAGCAGTGCAGCAGAATCACTGCCGATGTGCTCCTCTAAATGAAAACTGAAATCTCTTTGTGACTCTTCTTGAATAAGTAAAGCATATGCCTTAGAAAGACTAGGCAGAGGATTCATCATGAGAATGTTGCCTCTTACTCCTTTAAAATCATCATTAAGTCCCATTAAAAACTTCATCAATTTATCCTGATGTTTTGTATCATTTAGAAATTTGTTCACACCACAACTACACAATCCACATGAGCATTTATTTTGAGTCTTTAGACTACTAAGTGTTTGCAAAGTCCCTTCAACTTATTATAGTATTCAACAATTGACATATTCAGTTGTCTACAGTTCATTAATTCACAAATTATGGCATAGAGCTTAGGGCCATTAGTCTGAGTGTACCTTTCTTGAAGATCATTCCACATTTCAACTGCTAAATCATATTCAATAATTATCCTGTGAACATCCTTTGTGACTGATACAAGAATCCATATGCAGACCAGATCATTACATCGATCCCACTGACTGGCATTCTCCTCAACGTGAGACAATAATCCTCTAACAAAGATGAGTTTATTCTTGGCAAACAAGGCCTTAGTCATAGCCTTATGCCAATCTCTAAAGTTTGATCCATCAAATGGAGTAGCAACCAAAGGAATACCAGAACTATCAGAAGGATTTAAGTAGAAAGGGTTATCAAAGGTGTTTCTTCTCTCTTCCATTAGTGCAAAAGAGAATTTCTCAAGAATAATTCAGAGTTGGAAAGTAGAAGTAGAATCAGAAAAGAAGATTACAGGATCTTGAAGAAAGATGAAGAGGAATGAGATCATGTCCTGTTTTTAGAGAAGCTCTGATACCATGGTAATCTAATTGGTTTCCAGGAAAATGAACAAAACTATTGAAAAAGAGAAATAAAGACACGAAAGTGAGAAGAGTATAAGGAGTTAAATAATTAGTTACACATAAATCTTGCTTTGCTTTATATAGACAAGGCCGAAGTCCAGCTCAGTAATCGTAGTAACTAACTCACTCACGTGACAAAACACACAATTACTCTTAATAGTCTAACATAAACTTCCAATCCACTGAGTTAAAGGCACGCTTAAAATCAATTTTCAATGTGCAACTCTTTTTTGGTTTCTTATTATTATACCTCTTAAGTAATTCTCGAACCAGGAGTATATTGTTTCTAATATTCTTACCTTTTATAAAAGGTCCCTAGCTCCTACTGATTATGCATTTCAAGAAGAGGCTTAAGCCTGTTTGCTATCAATTTTAGCTCTTTTTGGTTTCCTATAATACCTCTTAATTAATTCTTGAATTAGGAGTAAATTGTCTCTAATATTCTTGCCTTTTACAAAAGTTTCCTAGCTTCTACTGATTATGCATTTCGAGAAGAGGCTTGAGCCTATTTGTTATCAATTTTGAAATAATTTTATAAACTACATTATAACAAGATATGAGCCTATTAGAAATGGAGTTGTGGACAAATTCATAAAGTGCCCATAAGGGTAGAAAGTCCTAATAACTTTTTAAAGTGGTTAAACATTATAGATTTGATCTCATATTGCTTGTCAATAATGGAGCCTTTATCAGTCCTTAAGGAATGAATTTTGTTGACATTCTTCCTGTAGAGAATAGAATTATGGAAGTATTGGTGTTTTTCACCATTTATCAACCAATTATTCTTACTCTTTGTTTAAGTAACGAGTGGCAATTATCAAGAGCCATTATGTATTTATCTATAGTTTAATTCTCCTTGACT
The DNA here is from genome assembly GCA_027478495.1 of Erythroxylum alaternifolium. Classification (NCBI taxonomy): domain Eukaryota; kingdom Viridiplantae; phylum Streptophyta; class Magnoliopsida; order Malpighiales; family Erythroxylaceae; genus Erythroxylum; species Erythroxylum alaternifolium. Next base: position 4,208,091 of record JANIIA010000002.1, read on the forward strand.
TTAAGAGATATGTCATTGGGGTCCTGATAAGCTTGCTATTGGCGAGTCATAAGAGCTTCCCTAGCTTTCGAGATAGCCATAGTGGTGTTCTCTGTTTTAAAGGATTTCAATTTCTTCAATTCTAATATGATATTCAGAAGTTTCTTCACAAATATGAAATAATCATTACCTCTAACATAGAGGTTTAATCCTTTTTCCATAGCTTACTCGAATCCTCATTTTGACAAGGTATTTGTTAAATCAAAATAAATGCCTCATTAAGCCATAGTTGACTCCTTAAAAACTCTATAGGAGTATGATCAGAGAAAAGGGGCTAGTTGAGAAAAGCATTATTGGTTCTAAAATGTGCAAGCCACTCTAGATTAGCTAAGGCATGATCTAGTTTCTTCCTAATTGAGTTATTACTTCCCTACCTATTACTCCACGTATAATATGCTCCTTTATAACTTAGGTTTAAAAGAGAATAAGAGTTTAGGCAATCCAACAAACTGTTACTACTCTTCTTGTAATTTAGGTTTTCCCCTTCAGATTCGTAAGAGAGATGGTAGAGTTACAATCTCCAACAATAGGCCAAGGTTTATTGATTGAACCCTCCATCACCTTCAAATAATTCCAAAGAGATCTCCTTTGGAACTTAAAGTTGGAAGCATAGATAAAGGTGACTTCTAAACATTCAAAGTCCATCACGATTGCCAGATATGTTCTGAGATTATTTTTTGAATGATGTTGACTTTTTAAGGGTCAAATCCCACAACAATCTTACCCAAGTAATCATAATGATGGTTTGTTAATAGCTCTCAGTTTTTAACAAAAACTCCTCTACATAGTTGTAAATTTTCTTTCTTAACCTTTGTTTATAAAATTCCTACTAAGACAAACTTTTTAGTGACTTGATAATTTTGACTATTTGTCTTTTTATGGGACAATTCATGCTCGTCACTTTCCATGACAATTTTATAAGATTAAGAGAGGACCTAGAAGCCCTTTCTTCTTAGATTTCTACCATGTTTTCCCTTTAATGTTACCATTTGTTATGGTTCAAAAGCATACCCTGGATCTAACAGACTATTTTCACTATTATTTTTTGAACTGAGCTCCTTTGGAGAGCTTAGAGGTGAGGTCATTTTCTCCTTACTATTCTTCAACCTTCTAGAGCTTTCATCTATTTCATAGAGTACCTTTCTAATACCCATTTCTTTATGTTTCAGATTATTCATATTCTCAGCATTAACATTTTCAAGGGCAGGTGTAGTTTGAGATTAAAAAGCTCATATGAAATCTTCTCAAGAACCTCCTTCCAGTTTCCCTCCATCTCTTTTTTTCTGAGTCTAGGATTGGGGGTTTCACTCGTAACTAGCCTCAATGAAGTCTTCCACTAATTCACCATTATCATATAACCTTCTAATAGGTAGAGAACTAGTTAGTTTAGAATTCATTTTAATATCCAGACATATCCTCGCAAAGCCAACCCTTCTCATAGTTGCCGTCATTTTATCAAAGCAAAGAGGTCTCCCAATAGAACTAGCTAAATAATTTAGACCAGTGGTTGTCTAATACTCAAGCAAAACCCCGTGAAATCTTATCCAAATGGGTAAATGCTTGAGTTTCATATTCTTTAAGTTTATCCCAGGCCTTCACTTCAATAACATTATTGGGGATCCTTGGATATGTCAATGTCATATTTCTAAGATCTTTTACATACTAGTTGCATCTACAAATATGAATAGAAATAGCTCTTCCTTATTTACTAGGACACTCTCCAATCCTAATTTTAAACAGAAGTGCATTGCCCATTGGTAAACTATCGACAAATCAAACCTCTTTTAGGGAAAAAAACCCACCAGTGTGCTTTCCTATTTTGTTGCTCCATGTTGTAAGATTTCTAACGGAGGAAACCACCTAAGTAAGAGTTAACAAGTGTTGGGAGGTACCTCAGTTAATCAAAAGCTATAGAATCTCCCACCACTTAGCTCCAATTGTGTTTGGGGCTAGGATTGGACCAACCATCTCCATATATGGAATTTTAAGCTGGTAGTTAAACCTTGGAAGCTGGAAGAGAAGAAAAAGGAGGTGGCTCTATTTCATCTCCTCTCGCTTGCTTTTTTCGCATGTTCGCTCTTGCCTTTAACATCCACATGTCTCCTTCTCTACACTATCTTTCTCTGTTGCTCTCACTGTCACTTAATCACTTATTACTTTATCTCAGTCACTTGTTATCATCATTTATTACTCTCACTCAACAAATGTGAATTCGAAGGGAAAGTATATCCCTAAATTATGTATAGATAAGAGAAGTTTGGTCACAAGAGATATCAAAGAGCTATGTTAGGGAGATCCTCTCTCATCATAATTTTCTTTGTATATGAAGGTATTGTTAAGGTTGTTTTCATAAAGAATAGAACAGGAAAGTAGCTTCAAGTATCACTACCATTGTGATAAATTGAAGTTGTTCAACTTAACATTTGCGGATGATTTGCTACTATTCAATGGAGCTAACTTTAGTTTTATTTCTTTGCTCATAAAATCCCTGCATGATTTTGGTATATTTTTAGGACTTAATGTGAATCTATAGAAGAGTGCCTTAGATATTTTAACAGATGCATCATGTGTTGCTTCTCAACTCTCTACAATCTCACGATTACGTCTTTATAATATTCCATTTAAGTACTCGGCATCTTGCTCTCTCGGACAAAAGGATTTCTTACTCCGAATGTTAGCCTCTTTTTTATGCAGTCGAGAAAAAAATCAATCACTAGAACAATTGTTTCCTCTCCTATACCAGTAGGTTACAACTAATTTTATTAGTCTTAAATAACCTTCGTATCCATTGGAGCTCACTCTTATTTCTTCTTTAAAAGCGTGCCTAAGACGTAAAAAATGTTAAAGAACTTCTTATGGACAGAAATGGCTGAAAAACATCAAGATGCAAACGTTAGATGGCCTGATGCTTGCGCTTCAATTAGTGATGGAGGTTTGGGATTGTTAGGAATTACAATAGGTCGGGCTGGACCAAGAGTGAGCTGCCCTCGACCTGGCCCGGCCCGGTCCGTTGCTTAGCGGGCTGAGATAGCTCGACGGGCCACAAGCCGAGCCATTTTTGTTATTCCTAGGGATTGTCCTCTATAAGGGGTACTAACAAAATGTTGTTGGCTTAAAGAAGTGGAAAACTATTCACTAATGATCAATTAATATGGGTTAAATGTGTTCATACGTATATAATAAAAGAACATAACTTTTAGATCATCAAGGAAAGCAAACCCTTTTCTTGGTCCTTTAATCATTTTTTGAAGCTAAGAAAGGATATGAATTTTGCCATTAAAATCAAGGTATGGAATGGATCGAAAACATGATTTTGGTATAACTTTTGCGTTTCACAATGTTACGCATCTAGATCACCTAAAGCTAATTATTCCTCCCAGAGCAAAAGTAAATAAAGTGATATTGGAAGGAGATTAGAATTGTTGAGTCAGGGCTCTTTCCACTATTATGAATCACACTCCATCTTATCCACTTCGCTTCAATGAGGACGACAAACCTGAATGAGTTCGCCATAACTCTAGAATGTTTGCCAACAAGTCTTGCCTTGATTTATTTAAAAGTAGAAAGTTAATGGTATCATGGTAGAAATTGCTATAGTTTCCTAAGAGATCCCATAAGACATCTTTCATACTTTGGTTAACAATCCAGAATATACTAACAACCAAAGACAGGAGTAGAAGGAATTGTCCTAAAATGCTTTGTCCACACTATAATTAGGTTCTAGAAAGCATTGATCATGTTCTTAATTCCTGTAATTATGCACTGAAATTTTGGTGTAAATCTCTCATGCTTTGTAAACTTAACTTCTTACCATCCATTTAGAACTCATTTATAAAATGGGCAATACAAATGAAGTTCACCCATCATAGAGACTCCATTGTCTTCAAATTACTGGTAGGTTGTGGAACCAATGCTTTGTGAAAAGAAAGAAATACTAGGTTATTTCAAAGATCAAATCGAAGTATTGATAGCATTATAAACAACACGTTGCTCTAAATTGGAGACATATTGTTATTCATGAGATCTTCCTAAGTATGAGCAAAGAGTTGACTTGATTATGAGAAGTTCTTAATTAATTCCTGCAATATAAATACCAGACCAATTCCCAACTTTATTAATGTTTTCACCAATTGATATAGTCTAGTAGAGTAAATTCTATAATTATTACTTACTCTTGGTTAGATAATCTTTTGTTTAGCTTCGAGAGGTGTATTTTTTTACTCATACACAATTATCCTTTTTAGGTGTTGCCACTTGGCTAACATGGCATGTATATCTTCAGATATATTTTGCTTAATATAATTTCTTCTTAACTTGTCAAGAAAAGAAAAATAGTGGTAGAAAACAAGTTATGTAATTAAAATTCCGTTAATTATCATTATCATTCAAATAAGTGGATGGATCAATGATTAATAGCATAAATAACAACACAAGTTAATCTTCATTTTCTACGATAATTACCTCCAAATATGACTTGATCTAAACACATTAACTTTGACTCGAGTTAGAGTCATATTAATTATATTTTTTATTATTCTAATACAAGTGTGAACTTTAAAAATTTTAAATTCTAAAACACGGGCTAAATAAAGAATGATATTAGTATGGTAATAAGTGAATTATACTTTAAATACAGGAATAAAGACTTAAATTCTAAAATATTTTTATAAGGAAGATTTTAACTATTTCACTCCTAGAATTTTTTTTTCATATTTTCTAAAAGATTATATACTTTTTTTTGTGTGTCTTATCATTATAAAGATTTCAAGTTTGAAAGGGTACAGACTATTATTCATCGTAGTAATTTAAAAGAAGACAGAGTTTAATAATTAGAAGACATTAAGTTTGCAAATATTATAAATCAAATTTATTATTTAATTTTGAATTACTAATTAATACATGCATATAAATTTGTATTCACTAATCACTTTATATAGAGTATTTTAGAGGAAGAGTCTTGGAGCAACTGATAAAAATTGCTCCTATATGACCATAAGATGATAGGTTCAAATAACGGAAACAACCTCTTTGTAAAAGTTAAAAAAAAAAGGCCATGTATATTAATAGCCTTCGTTCGACCCTCTTAAAGTGAAAAGCCTTGTATATTTAGGTATGTTAACTTATGACATTTTTCTATATATAGTATTCTAATATAGAAAGTGGCATATTCCTATTATTCCCCATTCGCAAAACAATCTCAGGTGAGTTAGTCCCACCTGTAAAGTAATCAGCACTTTTGTGTCTTTTACTTTGTTTTATTTTTAATTAATTTATGATAAAGTGGTCTTCAAATTAAACCGTGCACAGCTTGAACAATCAATTTCTGTACTCGGGAAGTGTAATGCCCTTTCTATTTATATACTCAAAAGTAATAAACTAAATTGTTAAAATTATAAAAAAGGATAGAGCAAACATTACCTCTTAATAAAGAGAAGAAATAAAATATTAAAAAGGGCCTAATTTTTTGAAAATTTTTAATTTAATGTTAAACTTTTAAAATTTTTTAATTTAATGATTACTCTTACAGACTCTGTATGATCACATCAAAGTACTGTTTTTTTCTAATGTGATTAATAATAGCTTTTTAGGGGTGGTTGAGTTGGTGGAGTGGGAGATATAAGGCTAAAAAGTTCTATATTTGAATCTCCTATTTATGTTCTTTCGATCGAGCCTGTCGTGCAAGAGTTGCCTAGTACGAAATACTCGGTTAGTGTGAATTGCACGTTATTGCGTCAATTCAAAGATTTATCCTGTACGCATTCAAAGAATAACGACTACGAGTTTCTTCGTTTAAAAAAAAGACTAATAGATAACTAACCATATAGTATTTAATGGACACGTCGCATTAACAAGAATAACTTTTGACCTAATTTGTACATATTTTTTGAAAAACTAATTACTAAATTAAAAAATTTTCAATGGTTAGAAAATTTTTAATTTATTATTTATAAAAATGAATTAAATATATCATAATAAAAATTTTTAAAAAAGTATTTATAGTAAAGATGTCTTTTATCTAAAAATAAAAAGACAGGTCGTACTAATTAAAATTTGATTTCACATTTATTAAATATATTTAAATAATTTATCCAAAAATCGTTGTACTATATGATAAAATAATTAGTTCCACTTTCTTTAAATTCATTATAAAGTATAAGGGAATAGGTTACATAGTCAAACAATAGTTGGTGGCATTAGCTTGCACATGTGATATGTTTATATCCAAAGAGTATCTACGCAATGGATCACTATGGCAGAATATTCTCATATCTTCTTTGTTTTAATGGAAAAACATCACCAACAACTTCAAAGTAATAGTTCTTTTAAAAACTAGACCGAAAGTTAAATTGATAAAATAAGAGGTTTAAGTTTTAAGAGATTCAACCGACTTTAAATATTTATAAAATCGATTAAAAATTGAATAAAAGTAAAGAATTTAAAATATAATTAAAAGAGATTGTTCTTATTTATTGAAAATTTTAAAATTTAATTTAAAAATTATTAAGATAATTAATTAATTAATTTTAATGTACAGGAACGTATTAATTTATCAAAATTGACTAACTGAATAATAAACTAATTGGTTTCTAATAAGAAATTATTAAATTAATTTGAATCAAAAAAATTGGCCAATTCAAGATTTTTACAATTAAGCCAGCCATGAATTTTTTAATCATTAGTAATTTTATATCTATTTATAATTATTGTAATTAATCGGAGTCATAATATAGTTTATGGTTATATTGTTGCAAAGGCTCTTTGGTTAAGATGAGCAAGATCTTAATTATGTTTTAAACAAATACGTTATAAATAGCTTTATTTATCTTTTACTAATGGAGTTGCAACAGACACAACCAAAAAAAAAAAAGAGGGTTTTGGTCACAATCATGGTTTCCCCCATTAATGGAACCTTAGAGCTTATAGTGGGAGTTGACATGTTGCACACTTTACACTTTACATCTGAGATCTTCAACTCCAATCGTGTAATGTAGACATTGCAGCTACACAAAGTGACCGCTGTCGAGTTCCCACCAAGAAGTGATTTAACAAGCTAACTACTGTACTGTACATTGTTTTCTCTTCATAAAAACAAAACTTGAAGCCATATCAGACAATTTCAGATAAAAAAAAGGTTTATAACTTTCTTCTTCGTTTTGAAGAATTATTATGCATTACCGAAATTTTATTAACTAAGAGAGTGCTTGGTTAAGGGGTATGAGAATAAATCAATAGGAATGGAATGAATGAGAAAGGTTGGTTGATTATTATGATTGATTGAATAGTTTTTTCATACCCAAGTTTTAAGTAATGGTCCATACCTTCCATGTATGGGAGGAATAGATTTGATTCATATCAGTACTAATATTTTTAATTTTTTAATTAAATATAATTAAAATGTAATTAATTAAAATATAAAATATAATTAATTAAATTAATTAAGATAAAATCTAATTAATTAAAATAATTAATCAAGATAAAATATAATTAATTAATTAAAATATAATTAATTAATTAAAATATAATTAGTTAATTAAAATATAATTAGTTAATTAAAATCTAATTAATTAAATGATTAATTAAAATATAATTAATTAATTAAAATTTAATTAATAAATTAAAATATAATTAAGATGTAATTAATTAAAATATAATTAATTAATTAGTTAATTACAATGTAATTAATTAAAATATTATTCATTAATCATTTAAAATATAATATCATTTGCATTATCAAAGGAATGTAAATTGTATTAAACTATGTTATTTGATTTTACTATAATAATGAAATGGTGGATATTATGGTTGTGTCGATGAATTGCATAACATTTTGGATGATTAAATTATATTTTGGATGACTAATTATAATGTAATTAGTTAATAATATTATTTTAATTAATTATATTGTAATTAATTATATTTTAATTAATTAGTTAATTACAACGTAATTAATTAAAATATAATTAATTAATTAAAATATTATTAATTAATTAGTTATAATATAATTAATTAAAATTAATTACAATATTTTAATTAATATTAACTAATTACATTTTAATTATTTAATTAGTTATAATATAATTAATTAAAATTAATTACAATATTTTAACCAATCATCATAATTATAATAATAATATCCATTCTAATTTTTCACTATATTCATTCCCATTCCTATTACCATTCTCCTGCACGAACCAACCACCCCCTTAATTCTTTCTGGGTTTCATTTAAGAGTTTGTATGTTTTTTTAAGAATTTGTGTAGTAGTTATTATTGTGGTTCTTGTCATCACCTTATTGTTAGGTTCTGAAATTTTCCTTTATTTCGTGATGTTATTAATTGTAGGCTTGGTTTATTGTAAACAGTGTATTATTTAGGTTTTTCTTATCTTATTCTTCTTGAATGTATTGTGGTTGATTGTTGGAAGTTTTTGTTTTTGTACTTTTCAACATTTTTTGAAGGTTTATATAGTGATGATGTATAACTAGAAGGTTCATGGATTTTAGGATGTACGTATTAATAGTGATGATGTAAAGAGAAAGAAAATGCAAGTAGCTCCATGGCATGTCAATAATAAATATATTCTACTGTAGGCTTAGAGGCATTTGGTCAAATATATTTCATATTCTTGTGCAAATTAATTATTGATGATTTGGTCAATTATAGTTGGCATAAACTATTAATATGAGAGGTTTTTTTATTCCTTTCGAGTTCAAAAATTAATTATAAGAGTAAAATGAACAAATTAAACTTTAAACTTGCTTTATTATATGTTAGATTAGCAAACTTATATGAAGATATGCTAGAATTAATTCTACTTGTACTTGACTAATTCTGATGAAATTAATAAACTTAGACACATCTCCATGATATTTAATATGAGTCAAGAAAACTATTTAATATTTCAATTGCTAAGTTTTTTATTCTATTTAGATTATGCATCAACCATAAGGTCATCAAATAAAATTTAATAACAGTATATATTTTAATAATTTTTTTCTGGTTAATTTATCTATGGAACAACAAATGTCTATCGGTATTTACCAACGGAAAACAACAAACCGTCGGTAATATTGACATTAAGTCACAGACGGAATAACCAATTCCGTTGCCAAATTTATCGACAAGATTTGCTACAAATAACTATCGGTATACTCATCGACAAAACAAACATAACCGTCGGTAATGTTGTAATAAACTTACCGATGGAATAAACAATACCGTCTATAAATATGCTGACGGAACAACATTGACTGTCGAAAATTTACCGATGGTCCACCACACAAAAAAATCGGTATATTTACTGACGGTTACATAAATTTTCTGTTGGTAATTTGTTATTCGTCGAAAATTATTACCTACGATCGTTTCTACGATGTCTTTGTCCGTCGGTAAATTCTGTCGCTAACTTGGCTTACCGACGGATGTCTGTCGCTAAATGACATTTATTTTGTAGTGACTTGAACTCTTATAAGCGGGGGAAACAGCGTGGTCGAATGCATTGGTGGGATCACTTTGGAGCAAATGTCCTGCATTTCCAATTATTAAGGCCGAGGCTAGTGCACGGTGAAGTAAACAAGGTTTGGAAAAAACTCTACTCATTGATGGTGACACGATTATTTTCAAATTTGCTTTAGATGATAATCTGAATGAAATAATTGGAATGAGTCCTTAGCATATCGGGAGGCAACCCATGTTTCTACAAAAGTGGAAGTCAGGGATTGCATTTAATAGGAAGTATGTTGAAGTTTTTTCAATTTGGGTATATTTCTATATTCTACCACTTGAATTGTGGACAGTACAAGGGTTAAATTTTCTTGCTAATTTCTTAGGTAAACTGTTGAATATGGATACACAGAGATTAGGTATAGATAGGATAGGATATGCAAAAATATGCATAGAAGTGAGTCGAAATACATATATAAATATTTTGTCTTAGACACAATTTTACTAGGAAAAGGCAAATATTTTCTCTAAAAATAAACGTACATAAGTGATATAACTTCGACAATGTCTAAAAATTTAAAGTAAGCAATACAACTATATATAAGGTGAATCAACTACAATTACATGTAATTGTATACAAAGCCAGTGTTGGGTAAACATTGGCTATGTCACACACAATAATACTCCACGCTAATAGAGACTTGGTACCATTGTCATGGTCACCCATTAATAGATCATGAAATGGAATTTACTTTATTGAAAAGTTTCAAACTGCGATTACGCTGCAATGGATTGCATTTCAAGTTTCAAAGGTATCAAACTGTGAGGCGATAAGCGGGGATGGCGAGTAAAGGTGTTGTTCTTCGTGTCACAATCCTGAACACCTCAGTCATATCCAACTCACTCGGCAACATACCATCAGGAAGTTCCCAATCAAAACTATGGACCAATCTTGCCAGGATTAGACGCACGGTGGTCATGCCCATTTGCATTCCAGGACAGCTTCTGCGACCAGAACCAAATGGAAG
>JANIIA010000002.1:4256169-4281503 GCA_027478495.1 Erythroxylum alaternifolium
AGTTGCCACGTCACTGCTGATGTGTTCACTAAGGCCTATCCGCACAAAAGTCCGTCAATGCACGTCCATGGACAAGTTCATCTTCCATGATCCAGCTTTCTCATGATGTAGTCTCATCGCTTCATGATTAAGTATAAGTCATAAACTAAGTTAGTATAAAACCTCGCGTATTATACATACCTTAGACCTGTCTCGTCAAAATTAAGTGCCTTCGCGCATTCTCGGGTCTCGTATAACTTCGCCTTGTTCCTCGTCAACACGCCTTCCTCGTGCCGACCTGCGTGCCAATCATTGACCAAGACTCGCCAACACTCGCACAAACTCACATTCTGGACTTAGGGATCTAACACTAACAACCTTGAATATTATGTTTGAAAGCGTCTTTTAAAATTTGGTGATACTTAGATTTATTTTCTTATTTTTGTAAAATTTTATTCTTTACAATATTATAGAAAATATTTTTACTAAATGTTTTCAAGATTGACATAAAATTATTATAAACTCTTCTACGAATTTTTATGTCAAAAAATTTAACATATAAATTGTAATATTATATATTCTAGATTAGAAGTTATAATACATTTAATATTTTATTATAGAACCCAAGAAAAAAGAAAATATATATAGAACCCGTCAACTCGTTTTGATTTTGTCCATTTCTTGTTCCTCTCAACCTCGACGAGAAACACATGGAGACAATAGCCACTCCATGTGCGATCGATCATTCTACTAATTCTTCTTCAGATTGTAACCATTAGACAAGCGATCGAGCGTCCTCTAAGGCCTATCATCGCTTGCTTAACCTTGAAAGTGTGAGCGCAACTGTTTTGCTCGTGAAATTGATCAGCGCAGCGTCTTAACCTCTGGCAATTTTTGGCATAACGGGAAAATAAAAATCGTGGACTGAGCATTTCAAACAAATAGAAGTACATGATGGACGTATTTTTGTATTTAGTATAAAAGAATAGATTAAGGGCCTCAGTGGTGAGAACGTTCTGAGAACCAGTACAATTATTTTCCGTATATCTGAATACCCTCAAAACCATAACTAAGAATTCCAGAACTGTAAAAAGAATGGAACTGCTGCTCTAGCTCATCAACTGAACAAAAAACAACTTTAACTTTGATTCTGCCGTATACCGACTAAACTACGAAGAAGCACTGATACGAGGTAACCCCAGATGAGTAACTAGTGGCCTTCACCAGGGCTTGGACCTGAGTTCTTGAAATTTAGTTCTGCAGGTGCTTGAGCGTTGTTAGACGGATAAACTCGCTCACCTTGGCTTGTCCCTCCGATTTTGATCCCTTTCAAGTACAAACCATAAATTAAGATCTCAATCCCTTCGTCCACAGATCCCCGAGACACCACAACATTGAGAGGCCTAGCTGCTAATGAGACTGAAAGCAAACAGCCTAAAAGAAGAACAGCTACTAGCAAGAAACTATGCACAGACTTGAACATTCTGGCCATTGGGAACAAAGAATATTTAGAAAGCAATTAATAAGTTGTTAAGAAATTAAATGGTAATACAATTCTGTGATATGTAATTAGAAATCGTTTACAGTCTTATTTGTAGGGTTGCAGAAGACGAAGAAACCGACAAGGAAAACGAGAAGGGAAAGCCCCTTTAAGACACATGGCGAAGAGAAGCGCATTGGGTAGTTGCACCGATTGTCGTCACCTCTAGGCCATGAAAGAAACGACTACGTTAGTGAATGGTCAGGTTCTGATGAATTGGTTAATAAAATAGTAATATCGATTAAATTAAGGGTTCGGCTTTAAAAAATGTATGCCAAGTTTTACCAATATTTGTTGGCTTTCAGAAGGATTCTTGAAACTGCCTGCAACGACCATATAGAAAAGGCGGCATGTTGGAGCCCTAAAACTAGAGATAGATACAAATCTCAGCTGCGCGAGCGCGAAAGGGGCGTGCATGATGCTCATGGTGCGATCCTAGTCATGGTCAATTCCTTAATTACTTTGTTGGTTAGTAGCACATAGGGCAACAACATATTAGAAGGGTCGAGCTGTGAGGTTTGAAGGGTCAAACTTATGGTGTTAAAGTGGTTTCATTCGTCAGACTGTACGTGGGTTTTGCGCCATCCATGCAGTTTCTGGTTTTCATAAATGCAAAAATTAGAATTTCCAACAGTGATCATTATTTGATAATATAAAGAAGGTTATTTAACGCTATAAAATAAATAAATGCAAAGACAATTTTCATCTATTCTTTTTGTCTTAAGATTATTAATGCTGAACTAATCCAATTTAAATGAGAAAAACTCTTAATTTTTTAATTTTTTTTTCTAAAATTTGTTGGTTCCATTCAGAAGACTCAGCACATGATTGAAGATTAGGGATTAAGAAGTAATATGCAAGAATTAAGACCTTCACCGTGCTAAGTATGTTTTTTTTTCCCTGGTTTAGAAATTGACTTGCTAAGTATACATCTTTAGTTGATAATTGAATTTGTTTTAGTAAGTTGGTATAATTTATCAATGTGTTCAAAATAATTAAAATGTAAGATAAGAGGTTTAAAATTTAAAAGGTTCAATCAGTATTAGATCATAAGAATTTAAAAAATGATTAAAATTTTTATTTTTAATTATTAAAAAATTAAATTTTAATTAAAAATACTATTAAATGAAATTAATTTATTTATTTTGATGTATAAAAACTATTTAGTTTATAAAAATTGATCGACTAATTAATACAATATTTATTTTATAACAATAAAAATTATTAAACTAAATTAAAACAAAACAATAAAAATTGAACTGAAAAATTAATAGCTAAAATTTCCAAACGATTTGATTTTTAAAACATTGTCATATATCACGTAACATACACCTTTTACACCTTTTTGGCTTAAAACTCGACAAGATCTTATTACTCCCAAGTTCTTCTGTTCTTAACATAAACATGAAAAGAGAACGGAAGACAAATAAATATTTTGGAAAAGACAAAAGCCAGCTGAATAATGTACCGAAGATAGTTTTTTGGATATCTTTTGTTCAGTTCATGTTTAAGTTTAACCAAAATCTCAATCAGCAACAGAACCGCCACTCATTAATTAACAGATGAAGGTAAACGACGAGCGAGTAAATGATGCGTAATGGTGCTCGTTAATTTAAGAACTCAGAATGAAACAGATACGAACATTTTATTCGTAACACCGCATACTTTATTCTTCTGCATTTCATAATTCTACCAAAGATAAATTACTAGTCCGCTGCAATGGACCCAAAAGAATGAAAACTAAATAATTAAGGCACTTCCTAACGAACAAAATTTTAAAATGCGGTGTAGTAGTATTATGGAAGCATCGTTAGTGTCCCTCACCAGGACTTGAACCGGTGCGTTTGATTCCTCCTAGATTTTTAGGACCGGTACTACTAATGTAGTGGTGTCCTCGACCAGATCCGCTTGGACCCGAGTTCTTCATCCCTCCAGGAGTTTGAGGAATACTAGCTGTAAAAGAATGTCCTTCTCCTGCGCTTGGACCAGAGGTTTTGATCTCTCCAAGTAGTGTTTGAGGAGCACCACTAACGCTGGCGGTGTTATAGTTTCCTTGACCTGAGCTTGGACCAGAGTGCTTGCTACCTCCCAGAGATTTTGGAGCATCAGTAGTGTAATAATGTCCCTCAGCAGGGCTTGGACCAGAGTGCTTGATACCTCCCAGAGATTTTGGAGCATCAGTAGTGTAATAATGTCCCTCAGCGGGGCTTGGACCAGAATGCTTGATCTCTCGAAGAGTTTGATCATTAGAGTGCTCATGGCCCTTCCCTCCAGAGCTAGGACCTCCAGATTTGATCTCTCCAAAGTAGAAACCATTAAAAAATGTATCAGTCCCTCTGCTCATAGAGCCATGCGAGTCTGTAAATTTTAAAAGGCGGGCTTCTGATGAAATGGGAAACAAGGAGCTTGCAAGAATTATTAGAACAAAGAAGTTGGAAGAATTCAAACTTGTCATAGCCATGGGTTGCGATGTCAAGTGATCAAAAGCGAGAGTTTGCTCTTCAGAGAAGTTTTGCTATGGAAAGGCTTTGTCTTAGTTGATGATCTCCACGATGAGGAGATTCCTAATCTCGTGTGCTATATATAGGCTTTGCATGGGACGATATGGGAACCTTATAAATTGTAAAAATTTGAAGGATTGGACGTAAATTGACCAGGAAAAAGGTGGCAAGCGTGACAAATATTGTCTTTGTCTCTATATTTTTGGACTTCCTAAAATTCAACCTATCAATGGTGACTGTGAGTCACTAGGCTAACTGCGCAACCTAATGTGTAAAACAACTCTTAAAAGGCACTTTGAAGTGGGTAATCCGCGAAAGGCATTTACAAAACCACCCAATTTCCACTTTCCAGGAAGTCCTTTTGCGTAGCTAACACGCCTGTAAAGAGGAGGACAGAAAGCTCAGCTATGATGTCACTGGAAATATTGGCTAAAGCAAATGCCACTCAAAGTGTGAACGAGAGAATGGAATTTGACCGAGGAAGCCAAATATTGCAAAACTTTTTTAATCGTGCATGTAAACAAATAATTTCAAGTTATGTAATCGTTGATATTTATAAATTTAACATATTTTTTAACTAATTAACTTTTGTAATTTAAATTAAAAGTAGAAAGTAATTTTAAACTATAATTTAAATTTGAAACTTTTGTAAGTCTATCATAAACAACTTACCTATTATTTAGGGTAAGGTTTATTAGAAATGTTAGAAAGGCTTAACTCACTCCCAAAAGCTAGCTTAAGAGGGGAGATTTGCACATTATTATAAATTGTTGAATGCTTTTATAATTGTCCAATGTGAGATTTCTGACAAAGTTAAGTACTTTTGTATCTCCCTAGACCCGTGATCAGCGAGACTTTCACTAGATTATTGTTGTTACTATTATTATTTAAATTTGAGACTTTTAAATTGAAAATCACAAAAATAAAATTTATTAATAAATTCGTTTTTGGACAAGTAAAAAATTGATATAGATTTAATTAAATTTGAATGATTAAACTTGATTAAATTTAAAATAAACAATTCAAATTTAATTAATTAGTTGTTTAATTATTAAATTAAAATATTTTATCCAAATTAATTTAATTCAAATCAAAGTCTTCCAATCAAGAAGGTAGCAATGGATTGGATTGTCACGATTCACTTAAAAACTTATTTTTGAAATTTTATATTATATTTGGGTCTATCTCAAAGCCTAATCAAGCTTAACCGGAAATTAAGCTCAAGTAAATGTATATTTTTAAATTTTAAATATAAAAATGATATCATTATTATTATTTAAGCTTAAATTCAATTTGAAATTTAAGATTTTCCAAAAAAATTTGAGCTCAGCCTGGGGCTCAATTAACTTGAGCTGGGCTGAGAAGCCTTAAGATTCCTAACCCCGATCAAAAGTGCTTACTTTATTAGGAGAGAAGCCTTTCGGCCTATCTTTAGAATCTGCATATTGAAAAAGGCTTTAAGGCCTCGGGTCCTTAGCAATGACGATATCGTGCAAGGACCTATTACCTGGATTGGGCTTAAATTATTGAAACACTAACTCACCTTGAGCACAAGCTAGATGAGTTGGGCTAATTAGTTACTACCCATCTCCAGTACATAGCATAGCCCTGAAGTTGAATAATGCCTTAAATAGTTAAATGGCAGCTGGCAAGAAAACTGTCTTCTTCTTACCTACCGAGTACCGACTGTTTCGCTTTTGTTTTTATTGTCGTTCCATACCATCTGGTCAAAACAAAAACCTGGAATTCATTCATCCTAGAAAGAGACATTTGTTAACCTGACAAAGTAAAAGAAGATGGAGGGAGGAAAAGACATTCGGCAGAATAGGGAAGAAAGCGTTAATCCGACAATTTCCAAGCTATGCCAGATAAGAAAAGCTAACCCAACACAAAAATACAAAACATGTACATAAAGACTCTTAACACATACGTCAATCTATGCCTGCTTTTTCCTGGATAAAGCTTAAATAGTAAAATAACTATACCCTTGCCTTGCCCTTTGGTATTCCTGAAACGATCAAAACACTAGCAGCAGCAATTACGACAATGTGGAGTTCTCGCACTGGGACTATGGTAAATCATCTTCCACAAGCCAATCCCCTCTTGTCTCTTATAATTTGGCCCCATCTATTTGCCAGATGCGGACTACAGTACCTGACATGTATCGCAATTCGGATCCTTTTGGCTCTGTCTGTGACTGTCTACTTGTGCCTGTTCTCATTCTCCCCTATAATCAATTCCCTTCATCAGATTCTCTTCCATTGTTCGTTCTTCTTTCCCAGGTTTTTCTAACAAACCAAACATGCAGAATTTTTCCCGGAAACTGAAAAGTTTAAATCTATTTTCATTCGTTACAAATAAGTTAACAGATTACAGATCTAATAATCAGTAAAAAAGAAAGAAAGAAAAGAAACAAACAAACAACAATGTCCCACATAAGTATAAGACGGCCCCCGGAAACTACAGTTAATGAAAACATAATCCTATATTTCACCGTCTTCCTCTGGTATTGAAATTCATCTTCTCATAGTATCGAATCGAAAGCAGAGACAATGACAGATGCACCTCATCCTTCCCCCACCTCGTGGGTGGCTTCACCCCAATCATCGGCGGGAACGGAGCCCATGATGCAGACGAGGACGAAGAACTCGACGCCTTGGAAGTGGATTGAGGTTTAGATAGAGGCCAGAGGTACAGAGAATGAAGTCTACGAAAGCCGCCGAGAGCGAGAACAACAGATCTCAGCTGCTGGTTTCCACATCCAATATTAGCCCAGTGCTTGGTGCAGATCAGCTCCCAAAGTCTCTCGTCCCGCGACGTACGATGCCACTGTTTGCTCACACACGCAGCAGTTCCCAGAGTCCGTGCGTCTACGTGTTTCAACACCTCGAAGAGTAAATTGTCGTCGAAATTCCAAAACCCAGTTCCCGAATCCGCATCATCTCCAACCTCCACCACGTCTCTAGTCTCTCCTTCTTCATCTTCACGGCGCTTCACGTTCTTCGCATTTGCATCCATAACCTCACTCTCCAAAGCGCGTTTCATGGTGAAGTAGATTAAAACAAGCTGAGAGATGGGAGAAAAGAGATTGAAGGGACAGGTAATAAAGGAAGGACGAAATAAGGAGGCAGGTCGATGAATTGGGACCTGAAGTTGGTTGTTTTCGATTACGACAAATACAATGAATTTTTGTTTCTATTGCAAGGTTGATCTGCCCTTTTCACTGGATTAATTAGTATTTTATTTGTACGAATTTGGGTTTTGTTGGAGTTTCGGCCTTCTCTTTCACGTTTAGTGTTGGGGTTTGGTTTGCTAAGAGTCAATTACCATTTGGCTCTATTCCTTGTTTTCTTTATTCGATTCCCATTCCAAAAGGGAACTTGTGCGACAATATGACAAAGAGGGACAAGGATATGGTTGTGGGTCTTATTTAATTCTTTAATTGCATTACTACGTTTTCATATTCTCTATTCTTATAAATTATGTTGTATTTTCATATTGGCCAATGATATTTTTGTGATAATGCCGTATTGGAGACTTTTCTGAAATAAAATTTCATGTCAACGTCAGGCTTAACTGTCTGTCTTTTTTCGCAAATCTCAGCCGAACACGACACTTTGAATTGGATTTCAGCTAAATTTATAACAGGGTCATGAGCCCATTCTCTTTGGGCTTTCAGAAGTTAACATGAGTACTCGGAAAAATAATCCAAGATTGCGAATTTTCTTATAATTTAGGAACGTATGATTTTTTCACCTTTATTTTTTTGTTTGTTCTAATCTTTGCTTTTTACTTTCAGTTTCAAATAGAAAGAAAATTTGTTTTTTTGAAAAGTAAATAGAAAGGAAAACTTGTTTGACTGTTATATAGTTTATTTTTATGATCGATAATAATTATATAATAGACAAAAACTTAAATATACATTATTTTTAATTAAATAAATATATTTCAATCTCTTGAATAATATTTATTATCAAATTCTTAAAATTATTATTATTAAATTAAATTATTAAGTAATATTAAGTTATCTGTAAATTTTATTAACAAAAATATAACTACTTCAATATATAATATTAAATTAAATTATTTATACTTTTTATTAATGATCAATATATTAAATAATTAAATAGCATATATTTAGTTGATAATAAATAAGATTATGAAAAAAATATAAAAAACAAAAAAATACTTTTTATAATTTTTATAATTTTTTGAAATCGTAAGAAATCAAAACCAAAATCATAAATCATCCAAAATTTTCCATTTGAACCCCTTTTTTTTGTTTTTGATCCTTTAATAAAAAATTTCATTCTCTTCGTAAAAAGTAGGAAGCAGAACTAATAAAGATTTTTTTTAGATTCACTCTATATTTGAAGACCTCGTTCAAGAATTATTTTTGATCTAATCCGTAAGAATTAATAAAAAAGGCAAATCCTTTATAATACACCAAATCTAATTTAGGTATTGATAGAATGAATAAATATGTAATTTTTTGAAATCTTTGATCTGAATCAAAATCGTGGTGTAACATGCACTTAGAATAGATAAGATAAATTAAAAATAGATTTTCGTTTAAGAACGGAATCTTATCGAAAATGTCCATATCTAAATATTTTGTAAATAATTAATTAACTATTTCTTTATTTTAAGAAAATTTAAAAACAAATTTAAAATTTAAAAATAGTAATGTAAACAAACAACCTTAACATATACTTATTTAAGAAAATTTGATATTTTTTTGCTTTTATAGTGCAAGGAGTGTCAGATTGCATATTAAAGCAACTATAAATACAAGCATGACCAAGTGTCCTATTGGCAGAAAGGAAACAAAAAGAACGTAAGCAAGAACGTTAGTCTAGTGATGGTGTAGGTAGACTGGTAGCAGAAGATAAGAAAACAAGAAACATTTTGTCTCATTTGTGTTCAATCCCTCCGTGACTGGGGCCGGAAAGAATAAGCCTGAACAACCTTCAGTTTGTGGACGGACTGGGGATAAAGCTGATGCTCAAGCAGAGGCCTAGAGCTTCCCGTCTTCACTAAACACGAGAACACGATAATTAAGGCGATGCATAATAGAGAACGCAGGACTAGTCCACGAGAACGCACCAATTTTGCTTTCTGTTATATATGTGTCTGCTACAAGCTAGGAAATGTGCACCTTAGTTTGACAGTAGAGAGATAAACTTGGGGGGATAATATTTAAACTTTAAGAGCGTGACGATTTATGGATATTGTTGGTAAAGGTCCATGATCAAGAGAAGATTATGTGACGATACACCAACTGGAAGAATTAGTTCCAGTGCACTAGTCATGAACTCATTGTCTAGCTAGCATAATCCAGTCAAATATCCGTCTGTTTGAGAAAATTTATTACAAGGGTCAATCCAAGTCGGGAGTGGTTTCTCACCTGTTATCTATTTGAAGAATGTGACTCAAAACGGTGACGATTGCCGACCACTTTTTGTTGTTACATAAAATGCAAACTTCATCCTTCTAATTAACTTTTTTGACCATTCACTATATACAACTTTAGTAGAATATGACCCTTTAATTCCTTTATAGTTAAAGATGAGATTCCTTTAGGGGAAGAAGAGAGTGAAAAGAGAAAATAAAAGATTCTTTTAAAAAAGCAGCCAATTTTAAATAATTTGGGGATCTAATACTCAAAGAGCTACCCAATGGAATACTTCCTATGAAAGATATGCAGCACTAAATCGATTTGATTCTTGAGACTAGTTTACCTAACTTACTCACTATCGCATGGGTCCAAAAGAGAATAAGATCTTGAGGGAGAAAGCAGAAGAGTTGATTAAGAAGAGGCATATTAAAGAGAGTATGAGCCCATGTGTAGTGCCTGCTTTACTTACACCTAAGAAAGATGGTAATTGGCGAATATGTATGGATAGCCGAGCCATTAACAAGTTTACTATTGAGTATAAATTTCCTATCGCAAGGTTAGGTGATATGTTGGATCAACTAAGTAGGCAATTATCTTTTTAAAGATTGATCTTAGGAGTAGTTGCCATCAAATTTGAATTAGGATTAGTGAGGAGTGGAAATTTGTGTTTAAGACTATAGATGAGTTATATAAATAGTTAGTGATATCTTTTGGGTTAACCAGTGCTCGTAGAACCTTTTATTAAATTGATGAATCAAGTGCTTAAACCTACTTTAAGTAAGTTTGTAGTTGTGTACTTTGAATAAATATTTATTTATAACTAGTCAAAAGAGGAGCATTTAGATCACTTGTGCAGTGTGTTTGGGGTCTTAGAGAGAAAACAAATTGTATGCTAATTTGAATAAGTGCACTTTCACATCTGAAAATTTGTTGTTCCTTGGTTTTGTTATGAGAAAAGGGGTAAGAGTGGATGAAGAGAATGCTAGAGTTGTTGACAAGTTGTTCTTTAGTGAAGTTATGCAACTCCATGGTCTTCCTTAATCCATTACTTCTAATCATGACACCAAAATTTTGAGTCACTTTTGGAAGACTTTATTAGGGTTATTTAATTATTCTCTTAAGTGTAGTAGCACTACATACCCATAAATCAATGACCAAACAGAAGTGGTGAATAGGACTTTAGGTAATTTGCTAAGATGCATATGTCTGATAAACTCAAAAGATGAGATTTCTGGATTATGTAAGTTGAATTTGCCTATAATAACACATTCCATAGTTTCATTGGTCTATCGCTATTTTCTATGATTTACATTAAGGTGCCCATTCATGACCTTGATCATATTAAATTGCCTAAATCTTCTAACGTTTCTTTTAGTTCTACAAAGTTAGCTAAAGAGGCACAAGAGATTTAAGTGGAGGCAAAAAAGAAGATTGAAAGAACTAAGGAGAAGGTCAAGGTTAAGGTTGATCTGCATAGGAGAGCTCAAGTGTTTAATGCTGGAGACGAAGTTATGGTTTTCTTGAATAAGAGTCGAACTAGGTCTTCGTAAACTAAAAAAAGAAAAAGTATGTCTATTTAGAATTAAAAGAAAAATCAATCACAATGCTTAGGGATAATATTTCTCTAACCTTCAATATTGTTCATCTTTAGCCTTACTTTTATGATAAAGAGCTTGGATATATTGACAATAACTCGAGGTCAAATTTTTTCATAAATGGAGGTGAATGATGAGACGTTTGAATTCTTGGACATAATTGAATATTCACTAGCATAAAAACACGCCTTGTCCAACATCCTTCTCTAGATTTGTTTCTAACTGAGCAGATGGTATATTGAATAGCAAATAATCACGTGTTATCTAACATCTTTATTTTGATTTCTTTTTAAGCAACGTAATCACTACTCATCCAACATGCTTCTCTGCCAAGATTTTGAATAATTTCTTATTTTATCTTATTTATGTCTTATTTCAAACTTTATTTTATCTTTTTGATTTTTTCCCTATTTTATTTAGAACTTTCTTAAGTTGAATTAGAGTTTCCTATTTTTGTTAGAACTCTACCTAAGATAAATTAGGGTTTATATAAGCCTATTTAAACAACTTTTAAGGTAAAATAGAAGAAATCTCTATTAATAAAATTCATTTTCTCATAGAGAATTTTTATCTTACAATCCTTGTGTTAGAATTGTATTTGTTTGTCATATTTTCGCTGCATCGTAATGTCATTATCTGACTATATTGAATGAAAAATGTATGTCGTGTATATTTATGTATGATAAATAAAGTTAATTGGACATATAAAAAATTATTGATAATTTGATTCAATATTTAAACTATAAAATTTAAATTAAAGAATAAGTGAACATGATCTATTAATATAAAATTTTAATTAATTATAGTTATAAAGTATTTATTTGAATTTAAAACTTTCCTTTTTACTTATATATTTGTGTCTCACTTGACAAATTTTTAGAACATAATCATAGATCTATCATTTTATGAGTTTGTTGGGATAACATTATAGGTCTTCTAATCTTCTTTACGTGCATGACTCTCGTAGTGAACCTACACTCTTTAACTTATAATTGTAACAAATTGTACATACTACTCTGTATAGTTTGTTTTGTTATACGGTTATTGTTTGGTTAGTGAGGATAGTTTAATCTTTCTACTCCTTTTTTCCTTTTCATGGTTGTTAGTTTGTTAGTCCTTTTATTATAAAAAGGACTAGACACTGTACATCTTCTTTATGAATTAAGAATAAAGTGATTTCTCTTTCATCTTTCATTTTTCTGCTAAGATTTCGAAGGTCTTGGTACATGGTATTAGAGACACAACAGTTCTCGATTAGGCTTGCTTCTGAGCAGATCTAGTAGCAGATAGTTCTGGGTTTTCAAATGGAGCACACCACAAATGAAGCGGGGTCTGAAATTCTCCAAGGAAGTCCGGAATATGGAGACGAATGTCCTCTTCGATTGCAAGGGTCTGATCACCTAGGTATGACTCTTGTGACTTCCCTTTTGATTGGCAACAACTATTTAAGTTGGAGTAGATCTATTAGAATCGCTCTAGGAGCGAAAATGAAATTAGGGCTTGTAGAAGGGAGTTACCCAAATCCCAATCTCGGTTCAGTGGAGTTTATTCAATGGAATAGGTGGATTGCATGGTGAGATCATAAATTTTAAACAGTATTTCTAAAGAAATTGTTGAAGCTTTTATCTACACAAACTCAGCCAGAGAGTTGTGGGTAGGGTTAAAGGAGAGATTTCGGGAGTCTAATGAGCAATTGGTTTATGAATTACAGAGAGAGATCAGTTCCGTCTCTCAAGGGAATTTATCAGTAGCTAAGTATTTCACTAAGCTAAAAAAACTCTGGGATGAACTTGTATGTCTTATGCGTATCCTATGTTGTACATATGGGGCGATAGAACAATGTATTTATGATACTGGGAAAGGTCAAGCTAATAAAGTCTCCCTTGATCAACTTATTCAATTCCTAATGGGTTTGAATGGGGGTTATGACAACGTGAGAAACTATATTTTAAGCATGGATCCTTTACCTAGAGTTAATAAGGCCTACTCCATTGTTTTATAGGTAGAGAAGTAGAGGGAAGTGAATTTTGGAAATTTTGAATCGGTAGAAGCCAATGCAATGATGGTTAAAACACAACTGAATAGAAAACAAATTGAAACACTAATAGTCAGGAAAAACAGAAGCAAAAGGGAGGGGCTATAGACAAGAGTGAACTATTTTGTAACTACTATAAGAAAAATGGGCACCAAAAGGGAATCTGTTTTAAATTACACGGGGTTCCCAACTGGTATAAAGAACTGTAGGAACGAAGGGGGAAAACTATAGGCAAATCCTTTGCTATTAATGTAGTTTCTGTTGATCTGAAACAGGAAACAAAGAAGGATAGCAAGAATCCCTACCTGGCTGAAATAATCAAGCAAGAGTTGCTGAAGCTGATGAAAGGGAAGGCTCCAACAGACCCAATCATGGTGAATTTTGCCCACTTGAATGACTTTGTAGGGATGACCCTATTTAAAGCTTTGACTTGCCTAGACTCATTGGAACTAAGGTCTTGGACATTAGATACAGGAGCTTCTAATCATATGTGTGTGGATCATAGTTTGTTGAAAAAACCAGTTATTGTTGATAAATTTACTCCTATTTATCTTCCCATTGTCTCATTGAAATCAGTTCATCATATAGGAGATATCTTATTACATCCTGACCTCATTCTAACTCAAGCTTTGCATGTTCCAACCTTTAAATATAACCTGATTTCTGTTAATAAATTAGCCTACACTGCTTTGATTGCTTTCAAATTCTTTGCTTCCCATTGTACTATACAGGACCTAAATACTAAGAGGATACTGGCTGTGGGAAGAGTGGTTGGGAGATTATACATATTAGATAGGAGTTCCTTTTGTAAGGAAACTATCCAGATGTATACTTCATGTGTTGAAAAGCCTGTTTCTGAGGTTGTTAATTCAGTTTCATTGAATTCAATTTGGCATTTAAGGTCAAGACACCCATCTACTGATGTATTGAAACACGTTAAATGTGTTGGAAATAAAGAGAAAGTTTTAGATCAAGTTTGTGTTATTTGTCCTATGACTAAACAATAGAGGTTATCTTTTTTTCCAAGCAAGACCCATACAACTGAAACATTTCAGTTGATTTATATAGACATATGGGGCCTTTATAGACAAAAATTCTTATCTGGCCCACATTTTTTCTAACAGTAATTGATGACTTCAGTATGGCTACTCGGACCTACTTAATGAGTCATAAATCTCAAGCAGTCCATATCCTGACGATTTTCTTCAAAATGATAACTACTCCATTTGAAAAGAGAGTGAAGGCAATCAGAATTGATAATGGAATTGAATTTCTAAGTAAGGACTGTCAACATCTTCTTTATGAGTTAGGAATTGGGCATCAAAAGTCTTGTGTCTATACACCCTAATAAAATGGGGTTGTAGAAAGGAAACAAAAGCATCTCTTGCAGGTTGTAAGAGCAATCATCTTTCAGGCCTCTCTACCTAGACAATTTTTGGAGGAATCCATCTTAACCGCTACCTACTTAATCAACAGATTATCCTCTGCACTCCTACATTGGAAATCACCTTATGAACTCTTATTTGGTCAGCCACCTAATTACACCCATCTGAAGACATTTGGTTGTTTGTGCTTTGCTACTAACTAGGGATATCAATTCCGGCCCAGCCTGGCCCTTTTTTGGCAGGCCATGGCCGGATCACGAGCCGACCATGGTCCGCGGGCTAGGCCCAGCCTGTGACTCGACAAAACGACACCGTTTTGTAATATTTTATATTAAAAATATATAGACGGGCCGGGTTTGGCCCGACCCGTCCCTTGGCCAGCCGGGCCGCGAGCCAGGCTATCCCAGCACACCCGGCCCACCCTGGCTACGGGCTGACTAACGGCCCGTCATTTTTTAGGCCGGGCCGGGCCGGCCTAAAAGGCAGCCTGGGCCCGGCTCGGTCCATTGACATCCATACCACTAACACTTCACCTCATAAAGACAAATTTGACCAAAGAGCCTCTAAATGTCTCTTTATTGGTTACAATTCAGGCCAGAACGCTTTCAAACTGTTTAACCTTGAAACTCACCAAACTTTGGTATCTAAGGACGTTTTTTATGAACTTCATTTTCCATACAAGTATATGTCTCCTTCCACACCTCCTGTACCCTTACCCCCCATACCAGTCGACCTTGATACCTATTATACTGCACCTATCTCTCTTTCCCAGTCCTCCTCCATACCTAAACAAATTTTCGAGTATAATGCTGACCTTTTCATGGTTCCCCTTGAAAACCAAGTTGATTATAGAGATTCTCTTAGGAAAAGCAGAAGGGCAAAACATAAACCTGCCTGGTTAGATGACTTTGTATGCCAAGCTTACTGTGCTAAGGTAGATTCAGTTGTAGCAGATCCTCTTATGTCCTTAGGTCCTACATCTTTCGACTCTAACCCCTTTACCTCTATTACACTCACACATTTCACCTCCACGTACATATCTTTTTTAGCTAATCTATCTAATGTTCATGAACCTCAGTCCTATAATCAGGCTAAGGATAATGCAGATTGGGTCAAAGCAATGCAGCAAGAGCTGGATACTCTTGAAACTAACCATACCTAGGAGCTCAATCTACTACCCGAAGGTAAGAGAGCCATTGGCTCTAAGTGGGTCTATAAATTGAAGCTGAATCCGGATGGTAGCGTTAATAGATTTAAGGCCAGACTTGTAGCAAAAGAATATAACCAGATTGAGGGCATAGACTATACAAACAGTTTTTCTCCTATTACAAAGGTTGTTACTGTCAGATTATTATTAGCCATTACATCTTCATATTCTTGGCCCCTGCATCAAATTGATATTAACAATGCATTTTTGCATGGGACTTTAGATGAAGAAGTCTATATGGTACTACCAGATGGTTATTTAAAAGCTGACATAGGATAAGTTTGCAAACTAAAAAAATCTTTATATGGCCTTAAGCAAGCTTCAAGGCAATAGAATTGTGAGTTTACATTTCAGTTGAATCAGTTTGGCTTCCTACAATCACAATATGATCATTGCCTTTTTATTAAGTCTACTAGAGGTTCTTTTCTAGCTCTTTTGATCTATGCGGATGATGTTTTAATAACTGGATCATCTAAAGCTGATATCACTGCAGTTAAAGACTTTTTTGCATGACAAATTTAACATCAAGGACCTTGGACATGCCAAATACTTCTTGGGTTTGGAAATTGTCAGGTCTACCCAAGGCACTTACATCAACCAGCAGAAATACATCTTATACATCATCAAAGATATGTGTATTTCAGCTGCCAAACCAACCACCACTCCTCTACCTCCAGGTATTAAACTTCATGAAAATACAGGCTCTCTTCTACCTAATCCTAATTAATACCGAAGGCTTGTTGGTAAACTGTTATACTTAATTTTCACACGACCAGATATTACTTATGGAGTGCAGCAACTCAGCCAATATATACAGATTCTATGTTCACAACATTAGGAAGCAACAATTCATCTAGTTAAATACCTTCAAGGTTGTACATCCACAAGTCTTTTTTATTCTGCCAGCTCTCATTTCTACCTTCAAGCATTCTGTGATGCCGACTGGGCCACATATTCAGATTCCAGAAAATCCCTAACTGGCTTTTGCATTTTTCTTGGCTCTTGCAATCTTGCTTGATTTCTTGGAAAACAAAGAAACAATCCACAGTTTCTAGATCTTCAGCGGAAGCTGAGTATTGGAGTATGGCCTCAATTGTTTGTGAACTGCTTTGGATCACCTATCTTTTTCATGATTTCCAGATTACAGTGTCGAAACTCATTCCCTTATGGGGCGACAACAAAGCAGCAATCCATATCATTGCCAATCCAGTCTTTCATGAGTGCGCAAAGCATCTAAAAATTGATTGCCATTTGGTACGCGATCAATTCAAGGTTGGCCTCATCCTTCCTCAACATCTTGCCTCCAAACAGCAGCTTGCAGATATGTTTACTAAACCACTACCTGCTGTTTCAATTTCTTTTCTACTGTCCAAGTTGGGCTTTGTCGATGTTTACCAAGCTCCAACTTGAGGAGGGGATGTAACAAGTTGTACATACTGCTCTGTATAGTTTGTTTTGTTATACGGTTATTGTTTAGTTAGTAAGAATAGTTTAGTCTTTCTACTCCTTTTTCCCTTTTCCTGGTTGATAGTTTGTTAGGCCTTTTATTATAAAAAGGACTGGACACTGTACATCTTTATGAATCGAGAATAAAGTGATTTCTCTATCACCTTTCATTTTTCTGCTAAAGTTTTGAAGGTCTTGGTACAATAATGTCCATAATCGAGTAATCAAATTTAAACTTTTAACTATAAACTTAATTTATACTTAATTTGAACCTCAGTTGAAACTAAGAAACTATATATTGAATGAGTGTGTTTTTCTTTCAAGAATAACAATGGTTCAATCATCCGAGCATGTTGCTTACTCTGCGAAGAAGTATTTTCTGATCCAGTATGTGAAAAATGTGTGGTTAATTATTTTCCAAGTTTATGTTAGACTTCATAGGTGTAGCTTTCTCTTTATATAATTTCAGCGTATATCACTGAATACGATAAAATAATCGTTGACATGTGCTGTGTGAAACAATAATGCCCCGAATGCAGGATGTTTCAAGACACGCTCGTGGAACTTGTTAGGAAAAATTGTCGAACGAAATTCACAAGCTTCTGAAAGCTGTCCATATTATTTTTTGTCCATTGTCAACGAACTTATTGCTCCGGAAATCGTAGAAGACGCAAAATTTACAATGTATAAGGATTTCCACATGGCCGTTTAATAAAATGTCCCACGAGGACAAGAAATAATTGTAGTAGAATCCACGTTTTTTGTATTCGTCGTCCTGGCAACAAGATTTTGAATTGCGCAGGACACGCCGTGGGCCGGCCGGTATTGCCAGACCAATGCTAGGCCTCAAGTGGACCTATTTAGTCGGTGACTCGGTGGAGATGGATCGCCCTGTAAATCATAAAATCCAAACCGACGAATGAGATACAAACTTCTGCAACCTGTTGATCTCTACTTTCTATGTCTCAGATTTCTGATTTCTTAAATTGTAGGATTAGAGCAACTAAACAAGAATTCCAACCTCCTACCTTCCATTTAATATCCATCTAAAAAGAATTTAGAAAAGTTTCGTGACATTCACCGTTCCATGTTAGCAATTAGAAAATACTGATTCTCATGTTGTGATGCCCCAGCTGACGTGCTTATACAGTCATTCTTACGAATGACGTGATTATAATCAAGCAACTATCTCACCTAGGAATAATAGTCTGAGTATATATGCAATCCATATTCATAACTTGCTAGACTTGGTCTCAAGTTTCACACTAAATTCCCACAAGTAATGTATATCTTGTCACAGAGTGTAACTTTGAAATGGATCGTTCAAAGTTTCAACCATGAGCATATGCCTGACTTTGACAATAAGTCACCTTTTTCAGAATTTAGTTGGCTAATAGACTCTTCAAAAGTTTCCCAACAGCGACAGCTAAGTTGGGCAAGTAAGGCTTTCTCCGACAACTTTAGTTGTAAATGTACACTAAATGGAACCCCTAACTTTATAAGCAATAATCCTTATTGTAGCCCTCCGTCCAGGGCCCATCTTTACTGCTAAGCACCGTCTTGCAGGAAGAGGAAGGCGGTTCCATGAACGACCCTTTACCTTACAAAAGTACTTGAAAAACAAAGTGAACTTTTAGACAGTGACATGTGGCGCGAAAGTTTGTACAATCATAACAGAAGAATTGAAAGAGCTAGCACCGCGTAATACATATGTTATCACACGGATTGTGGTTTGGATCAGAAACCGTGTGAAACCATGCTTAAAAAAAGATCATTATTCGATGCTACTTTGCATCTACAGGCAGCGTACTGAGCTTTTTCTTGGTAAGGAGTTACGTAACAAGCACATGAGTCTGTGTAAAGTCAAAATGGAACAGCGCCTAGTAAATGTGTTCAAAGTCTCAATTGTTTTACGAATTTGTAATATAAATATGTCTCCAAGGGCCAACTGATCACTCAATCAACCTTCCAAGTTCCAAGTATTCGCAGAGCCAAAGAAAAGGCAGGAGCTAAGCAGAGAGCACTGAAATTCAGGTTGAGATGTCGATGATGAAGCGTCTTTGCGTTATGATAACCCTAGCGGTACTTTTAGTTTCGATGCAGCTCAGTGTTGTCCATTGTCGAGCTCTTCGTTCGACGACTGGAGCGGATATTGCTGGATGTCAGCAAGTAGAAGCTCATCAATCGCTTGGTATGGCTTCAATCGCTGTTTCTTCGAACAACTCGAGCATTCGTTCTTCAGTAAGAAGCATGACGTTTAAACTGGCTTCCGGCCCTAGCAAAAGAGGCCTTGGTCATTAGAACACCGATCAGACATCTGTAAAACTTAATTTCTTTTCTTGTTAAATCAGGGTTAATCTTTTTTCTTCCTTCATATACGACTGTATTTGATAGGAACTGCTTATATGGTATCGATCGATGTAATTTGTTAGTCATATACATAAAGGAATTTACTGACACGTTCAATACATATTTTACCATTGTAAGTGTTGATTTCATATATGAATGCAAATATCAAATCACCAACTCTGACTGCTTTTGCCTTCGGAAGGATAAATGCAAGATACACTTTGAACATGCACTGATACGAAGGAAATCATCAAAAGGGGACACATTAACTTATCTGGTGTTTTCTAATAATGTGCCAGCTGAAACAAGCATACTATGGATAGGCCGTATTCAAACTCTCTGTCACCAGCATATTAGTGCAGCCAATCTCAATTAATAAAAAGAAGATCAATTTCCAGCAAGGGGAAGAGAAACATGGTATAGGGTACCAATTATAACTTAAATATTGAAGGAACACCTTCAATATATGTACTTCAGGAAAAAAAAAAAAAAAAGGACTTCAGGATAGACCCGTTTACTCTATAGGGAGAATAAATAGTCCCTTTAATTTATTCTACTCGTTAAACGTTTATTTCTTAAAGACCTGTTCAAATTACAGTGTGCTGAACGAAGCATAAGAATACGATGAGACACAAACAACTTGGCCTGTAGTTGTTCGTTTCACATTCATATCTGTTTGATTTAGACCACAAATGTCAAATCTGCAGCTGACTTCCTCGTAGTGTGAAATTTCATTCTGGCATAAATTTCAATCGTTGCAAATGTCAAACATTCCCAGTCAAGATGAGGTAAAGGTAAACGGATGACCTCACCGAAGGCTTTCTAATAGTCGACCTACCTCTCTTTGAATTCTAAGCAACGGAAAGCTATTAAAAATCAAACTCCAACCAATGCCAAGTTTCTAGTCAAACGCTTGGGGCAGTTGATTAAATTAATCTAGCATGTGCTCAAGAATTTGGAAAGCCATCTTAGTTGATCGTGAAGGAATCATTCGCCATTGTCAAATTCGACTCAAAGAAAGAATTGCTTGCCATTCATACAGCAATGCATTTTAGACACAAAGCTTGTATAAGTTGTATTTTACCAAGGAGAGGATAGACTAACATTGGAGAGGCTGGGGTGGTCCAACTAATAGGACTTGTCCCCATTGTCTACTGGATAAGCTGCTTGGCTTGACACAGATGAAAGATTGACGACGAACCAAAAAAAATTATCTGAAATTAAAATTATTATTTGATTTTAAATTATTAATTAATTTAATAATTTATTTAAAATATACAATTACAAATTAATATACATATCTATTTATTTCTTCAATATACATGCACGTATAAAGAGTAGAACAGAGATCACAAATTTTACCTTTATAAAAAATAATATTTATATATTGGAGAGTTAATACTCTTTGGTGTATAGAAAAGTAACATGCCTTAGTTAGACTTTGGACAATGTTGAAGTCAAGAGCTGTTGATGTCTTGTGGATGTTGTTAATGACTTTAGGTAATTACTAAAAGCTACCAGATTTTAGTTAAATTTATAATTACTTTAGTTTTTCCTTTTGGATCAGACCCAAGGCAAATTTAAGACAAAGTCCCCCATTTTTTCCAGCCCAACGGCAGCGTATCATAACATATACATAAACCAGCCTCCCTTCAATGTCAATATGCTCATTAAGGCTATGGTTAATTCGACGTAAAATTTTTAATAAAATAAATTTGTTTATAATAAAATAAAATGTAATTAGATGTAATATTAAAAAATCGTTATTTGAGAAGGATAGAAGAATTTATAATGTAATATAGTAAAATGTTGTTTGACTGAAAAGTTTATAATGTAATATAGTATATCATTTTACATTTCATATTAAACCTCTAAATCAGATTTTTTTCATTTTTACTATTTAAGACGGAATGAGATGTAATATGAAACCCTCCTCTTCCACCTCATTCTTTTATATTCCATTATAAACCTTGCTCCCAATTAATATAATAATATTCTATTACATTAATAAATCCTCAACCAAATAGACTCTTAAGATTTGCTCACCGAATTAGAGGGGAAAAAAAACTTTTAGCCATGAATCATATGGCTTAGAAGATAAAGCTCTGACATAAAATTGTATACAACGAACCAACAAAAAGGATTATAAGCGTAATGCAACAGTTTTAATTTGACATAGCAAAGTTAAAAAAACTTAAAATTTAAGCTGTCACATTAAATTTCACTAGTGGATATAACATTCTATATAAGATACTCGCACAGTGAAAGAGAATTCACTAACCTGAAGCAAATAGCTCATAAACTTCGTACAAGTAGTACGAGATGCTGTACGATTAGATAATATCGTGGGAAATGCACTTTACAGAAAATGAAAGCAGAGTACCATCAGATAAGTTCTGCTCAGCCTTTGAAAGAGATGCAGAACTCAAAAAATAAGATATTGCAAACACCAGAGCTGCAAATAGTACAGGGGGAATGACAAGCTAATCAATCAAATGAAGGAACAGTCAACATTTAAAATCGTAGGACTTGATAATTGTCTATGAAATTAAGCTCCAAAGGAAGACAGAAGCTTAATTGTATACGATATTGCACAATACGATATAGGCAGAGTTGCATGTTTTTTGCCACAGCATAATTAGATTTACAATGTAACGCTCTAGTTTAAAAGTAAGCTTTCCCCTCTTTATATGATCATCAGCTAAGTCAGTGCACAAGGATTGGTGAGGTAACCAAATGCAATACACATCTACGCCAACCTACATCCTTCATGGGCCTCATTTAAGGCGGATCACAAAACCCTCGTTATGTTTCCACCAAGAGAATAAGCAAATGAACTAGCCAACAAACAAGCAATGTCAAACCAAGAATGGTCTGGCATCAATTTTCAAATGATAACACATGAAGTGGGAGTTGATGATCAAATGTCACATGTAACGAGTGAACTTCACCTGTATATTCCCCTCAGTGTCCCTTATTTATGTTTTGATTAAGTAATGCATTTAAAATCTTAAGACTAATAAACCTCTCCTTTTGCTGAGGTATCTAATTTATAATATACCCAGACAAAAGATGCTCAACCAATGTTCATTCAAGATAAAACATGCCCAGTTAATTAATCAAAATCCAAGTAGAACAGCAATTAAAGGAATTAAAGATAGGACCAACGAAACCCTATATAACAATATTACAAAATTACTATCATATATTCAGCAAAAGTTCCATAATTTAATACAATCAGATCTTAGCATATTAAACATCAAAAAGCAAAGAACCCGAAACTCATACCACATGAAGCTTATACGTCCTAATAAAGCAAGATCAAGATTCAGTTACAACAGAGTTTGAACCCTCCTCCGACATCTCCGATGCACTATTTTCCACCGCCGGACCCGGCCCAACCCGAGACTTGACAGTATCGAGCATGCGCTTGCTGATCTCCTTGGAATAAAGCTGAAGGATCTCGAGACCATCTTCCTCGGAAGGAGCGACGGTGTTTGCGACGTCGTAAGCCTCCTCCTCGATGCGCCGGGCGGCGGTCGAGGCTTCGTCTTCGGGAACGGTCCCGTACCGCTTGGACAGGACAGAGGAAGTAGATAGGGTTTCGATTAAGCGCGTAATGACAGCATCGCGCGTGCGCTGCTTCGGGGGCCAAATGCTGAAAGTAATGCCGCTGCTAGGAGGTTTTTTTGGCTCTTGTTGGAGAAGCTGGGCCGGAGACGAGTCGTGCTCCGCAGGAGGTGCGGTGACAGTATCGGACTCGGACATGGTAAGGAAGGTCAGAGAAACTCGTAGGTTTTGGTTCGTGAAAGGTCGAGACTTTCTGGGATGGATTAAATAAGGGACAAAAAGAGTTATTTATTATTGGTGAGGAATAGCGATGGTTCACCTTAGATCTTGTGGTTATATTTGTTGGTAGAAACGGTGTCGTGTATTTGCAAAGCTAAGCAATGTAATATTAATATGAACCATATTCGTATTCCCTAATGTAACATATCTGAGTTAAAATATCTGAATCTTATTTTTCACATGATCAATCATCGTACCAACTAAAAGCCTAAAAAGCAGCAGGTGAAAGACAGACAGAACAACAAATGAACAAAAGAAAGAAAGAACAAACTTAGAGTTTAGCAATATTTATGGTAGGATGATCTTTAGGCCACGGCTTCGGATCAGCGAGGAGGCCAGGAAATTTCTGTCCGGCTGTCCCTTCAGTACCTAAGTACCTATTTTAGGCCATCCATTGTATCAGAGGAGCCAGAATCAAGTACAGGTGCTAACTTGCAAGCTTAATAGGTGTAAAAAAAAAACTATAAAAAGAGGTAAAAAATTAAACGACTAATGCCTACAATGCCTACAAGTGAGGAGACGAGATTCTTTATCTAACCTTACTCTCTGTAACTTTGTCTTCCGTCTCGTCTCTTTTGGCTCACTTCCTACACCTATAATACTCAAATTTCCAAATCTCAGTCACGTCAAAATGTTCCAACTTTTACAAACGAGTCTATTATTGAGTTAATTTCCTCGCAGGTGAGTCTATTATTGAGCTAACCAATTTGAGTGGTGAATACATTATGTGATATTATTTTCTGTTGTTTTATCACAGAAGAAGGGATAAGAGAACTTATGAGAAAATACAGGAAAATCATGCATTTAGAGATGAACATATGTCTGGGAATAAAGAATATTGATTTAAACTTTAAAATTTTTAAATTGGAGATATTTTAAGAAAAAGGGACCAGGAATGGACAATGAAGCATTGACAGTGATTTCAAAAAAATGCCTTGGATTAATGCAACTGGACCTAAAGGGTTGCCTAAATATGACAACAAAAGGGGTGACTCAGGCGGCGGAAAACTGTAAACTCTAGGAGATTAAAAGATATAAGTTTGAAATGGTAAGATAACGTGGAAGTTGATATTATAATTTTTTTGGTGTTTTCAAGGCCATCATTGAGAAAAATAGTACCTCCATGTGGATTTTCTCCGTATCATTACCAAGTAATATTCTTTTTGCTACATGGATGTTTACTTTGCCAAAGGTAGCTTCGGAGTATTTGGCTGAATTATATAAACTTGTTTTTTCTTGGATTAAATTCTTTATAAAGTTCAATTATAATCTTTAGAATTGGTAATATAATGTAGCCTTTTCCTTTTGCTTTTTCAATATCATGTGTTGTCTCCACAAACTCGCTTTATATAAACATGTATCAACTTTCTCGAACAATTGTCATTCTTCTTCATTCTTCCTAAGTTTGTTTGATCAATTCCATGGAATCTTTATGATGTTCCCAAATATTGCCTCTCTATGCATTCGATCCAAAACCAATACAAAATTACCAACTTGAAGCTTTTAAGAGGTATCTCAACTTGCAACTTGATTGCACGGCTGTGCATGCAAAGCTGTGACTTAAAATCTTCCTAAACATTCCTCTGCCTCCAAGGATGAAATATTTTGAAATTAATATGATGGAGGAGAAGAACAAGATTGACGAGTATCAATGTGTGGACCCATGTAACGTAGGTTATGTTGAAAGGGTTAAACGGGTAGATGAGGGATGTATCTTTTGGTTTCAAGTTATTCTTGATAATGGTAATTTACTTCAGAGGTCTATATATCTTTTATCTGGGCATCTCCTTAATCTTCCAAAGATGGTGTGATACAATTTTGCCTTCATTTAATCACATTGTTGTTGTAGCTTCAAAAATCTTGATGGGTTAAATGTCTTGCCATATCTCTTTTGCAGGTTCACTTTCTGATTGAAGGAAATTGTAGCGGTTCAGTTTATATAGACTCTCCAAGAAAAGTTAATGTTCGATCTTCTCATTTTTCTAGCAAATAAAGGCACAGTTCTACAATTTTCCTGTGTAGAATTTGATATTTGCTTTAATAAATAATT